>CAHIKZ030004764.1:1140000-1182500 GCA_903632075.3 Acanthosepion pharaonis | reverse complement strand
GGATAGAGGCTCGGACTGAGGAATCGGAGAGCCGAGTTCAAATTCCGGTCGAATCGATTACATTCCCTTACGCGCTAATAAATACCCTTGGGAAAGGTATGAATCCTCTTCTTACCCACAGCTAAGGATAAATAGCAGCACAGACAAGTTCTATATACTTGGATGGCAACTTCTCTAGAAAGCAATGGCAACCTACTGCTGGAAAAATATGCTTTGTCAGTTATGTAACGAAAGATACATGATCGCCTAAGCGTGTATCACGCATGGCACATAACTGACTGACTTCTTCCATGTATTAAATAAGGTGTCGACAGCCTACGGCACGCGTGGCACGCCAAGCAATTTCCAATTTTCAACCGCAAATGACATCACAAAGTCGGAACCAATAGCTACTACAACGCAAAGATATTTAGCTGTTTCAATTATATTACGATATAAAATATTATGTTTCAATTTTAATATTACAATATTACTATATAAAATATATTGTAGAACAAGTATATTGACCTTGACTTGTATAAAAATTCGTATGCTGTTGGCACACTGAATGTTTTTAAAACCCTAAGACTGCACATAGCAAAAACTTACTGACCTCTGTATTGAATAAATGTTCGGCTCGAAATGTCCAAATAGTAAAGCATAGAATAAGGATCTTATCTTATTTCTCAAAGAAAATTACTTTATTTATTTTTTACTTCTACATAGGCCGCGATGATATAACAAGATTTGAATTTCCTATTGAAGGAATACACATTTCCCATTGGGGATTCAACAAATCTATATCTGTTAGCTTTAGTTTCGTACCCTAAACGATAGCAAAAATCATTTTTGAATTGATTCTTTCTTATTACTGAATTGGTAAAGGCACGCTTCGGCTACACAAGCGGTTTCCCTGATAGAAAAGGGGATTCAGGTTCGATTCCTATCGGAAGAACAATTTTTCTTTAGAAAGATTCTTTTTCTCAATCCAAGCTATTATTATGTCATTAATTTCATTGTTATTAATTTCACTGTTTAAGAAAAAAAAAGAAACAGGGATAGTAACTTAAATACATGTATCCACTAAAAATAACATTTAAAGAAATGACAGTTAAAAAAAATCATTAAATAATGACTGTTTTCTACGTTTTGGGTACGAAACTAAAGCTAGCAGATTCGTAGTTGAGCCAACGAGAAACGTTCAGTCCTTAAATAGATAACTCAAACACCGCTCTATCAAAGTGAATTCCAAAAGCGAATTGTTGAAGGCACGTTTCGGCTATAGAAGTGCTTTCACTGATTTAAAGGGGGATATAGGTTCGATTACTGTTGGAGGTAGAACCCTTCTCTAGTAGGACCAATTAATCTAGGCCGGTTATCAATCAATTTAACTGTTTAAGAAAAATAAATAGTAATAAGAAAATTATGTTATATATATATATATATATATATATATATATATATATATGACGATTGCATAGTGCATGAAAATCCGTGTCGTACTGCAGAATGTGGTATGATACATATTTATTAATATATACTTAATAGCTCTGTTATTTTGCATTGAGCACTGTTTTACTTACACCAATGGATATATATATATATATATATATATATATATATATATATATATATATATATATATATATATATATATATGTGTGTTTGCGTATTTAGGCAGTATATCATTATTCAAACATGTTTCATTGAATAATAAAGACATATAGTGTCTACTTATTTTATACTGATATATATATATATATATATATATATATATATATATATATATATGTATATTCATTCAAACATGTTTTACTAAATAATATAAGCAAACCGTAGTTACAATAAGTTTGTCTTTGTAATTTACCCCTGAAGGTGATCTTAGAAACATAGAAAATACTTGCGTTAAAAAAATTATTGCGCCTCCTTTGATGAAATTCATCTTAACATCAAGAAACTGATTATACAACTGGAAAGGATCAGTATAAAATAAGTAGACACTATATGTCT
This sequence comes from Acanthosepion pharaonis, assembly GCA_903632075.3. Taxonomy (NCBI): domain Eukaryota; kingdom Metazoa; phylum Mollusca; class Cephalopoda; order Sepiida; family Sepiidae; genus Acanthosepion; species Acanthosepion pharaonis. The sequence goes on along the minus strand of CAHIKZ030004764.1, from coordinate 1,180,511 downwards.
TTATTATTCAATGAAACAAGTTTGAATATAGATATATTGCCTAAATACACAAACACATACTTATAAATATATATATGTATAAAAGAAATATGTTGTAGTGGTTCCAACGAGAGAAAAGTATGTATATTAAAAAGAAGAAGAGAGGCACCTCTCTTCTTCTTTTTTTTATATATATATATATATATATATATATATATATATATGAAACGGTGGTGAAAGTTTTCCTTCAATCAAAAAAGGGATTCTGGTGAAATTTTTGAAAAATCTGTACGAAAACATTTATCAGCTCATTTATAAGCACCGTGATCAGCTTCGTCAAGCTCTGAAGCAGAGACACTATTAAAATCCTGGTTTAACCAATTTCATCGGTCAATGTGGCTTTGTCACCAGCAGCAAGGCTGAACTAGTTTCGCACTTAAGAAAGCACAAAGGAAATATATCTTTCCCTTACCTGATTTTCTTCATAATATCTCCTGCTAGTATGCATAAGTGTACAACGAAAGGCACTATCCACTGCTGACCCTCATTTATTGTTCACGATAAGAGTCCACTATATATATATATATATATATATATATATATATATATATATATATATATATATGAGGTTGTTTAAATACTAAGTAAAGAAGGATTTTTAAAATTATTATTTAGGACATTTTTTTTTCTAATTTCCTTAATGCGTCTCGCAGATGTAGTTGCTTTTTATTGTTTATGCGATATATAGCCTAAAACGTTGATGTCGGAGTGAAAGGTGGGGATTTTTCATTGTTCAAAGAAAGCGACGTATTTTAAAAGAGAAGTCTTAATTATTTTTAATTCATCTATTTATTGTTATTTTTTTTGTTTATTATATTTTAATTTTTATTTATTATTAATTTTTATTTAATTTATTTATAGTTAATTTTTATTGTTATGCATGTCTAATTTCTAATTATTAAAATACATATTTTATTCTTTTAAGAAGTCGTAGTTTACAATGATTGTTTTATTTTTAAAATAAGTGTTATTTAGCATGTTTAATTTATTAAGAATGTCTCACTAAGAATTATTATATTTAGAAAATTTAATACATTGTATTAATATATTGTATTATATATCTAATAAATTGTGTATTTCTTGCACCCTTATTCGATTTCAATATATGCCACTGCTTGTATCAATCTATCTGTGTGCAAAGCATTTTGGGAACACTTTTGAATGATAGACAAGCAGCTGCCAGCAAAAATGTCACGAAATATCTTCGTTCAATTGACATAGCACAATAATTGTTACATCTGTTGTTTTTTTTGTCTTGATCTTTTTTTTTTCCAGTCATGCAATCTTTTTTCTTTGGCAAAGTCTTAAGCTTTCATTTGTAAGTCATGAGGACGGTTTTATGATAAATCTATTTTAACAATATTAAACAGATGTTTATCAAGGGCAGACAAGTCAGATATAGCTTTTAGGTACGCCAAAAGCAATTGAGTGCCATATATATATATATGTATGTGTGTATGTATGTATCTCTATCTATAAAAGGTAGGATGTGTGTGTGTGTAACGAATGCACGGCCGCAATTTTCGACGGATTTGCACGTTAGCGGGAAGGCCAAGACCGACCTTGCATTTCCCAACTCCCATCGATAGTGGAAATAATCGATTTTTTCATGCTTCTACGGCAATTTTCATCTAGTTTGCGGCCATTTTGTACTGGCCAGAGTGAGAGCCTATAGCTGGCTGCCACGAATAGGCAGGAAGATTCTATTGGCCAGCGTGAGAGCCAACAGCTGACTGACACAAATGTTAAAAAGCATGCTAGCATGCAAAAAAATCGATAGCTGCATTCGTCACAAGTGGGAAAAATTTAAATCTGCATGGCACTTTACTCCAAATGGCTCATTCGCTTGCTTAAACTCAGCGTTGATTCTGATTCCGCAGAAATGGGTTGGGTATGAAAAAGTATTTGTTGTTAACATTCTTTTTTCATTCGGTTTTTTCAATTACGAGTCTTTTTTTTTTTAAAGCTGATCGTTTTGTGTACATTTTGTTTAGTTCTTTTTTCGTAACAGATTTAATGTTTAGTATAGAGCTTAGAAAAATTCGCAGTGTGAGATAGGCAAGAAGTAAGGCATGTAGCAACATCAGCACGGCAAAGAGTACTCCTTTAAAGGCAAGGAAGGGAAGAAATATTTTAAGTCAAGTGATAGCGATTGGTGTATGGGTCGTACGATTTTTGAATCAAGCACGGGCAACGCCGGGCCATGCTGCTAGTATATATATATATATATATGTTTGTGTGTGGGTATATGATTGTGCATATGGGCAGCAGTCCCTCTTTTATACAAAGTTCATTAAAGATGACTGACAAGGTAGTGCGTATGTGTTCGTATAGCTTTTTTTATTTAAATATATTCTATTATTAATAGTTAATAGAATAGCCAAAAGCGCTTGGCTATATAGTACATCGGACATTTTTTACACACTTTATGTGCGAAAAAAGAAAACATTTATGTGAGCACACGGAAAAATTGAATAAAAAAAGCTTAATCGCAGTACCTTGTCAGTTGTCATTTATAAAAATTGTATAATATATATTTGTTCATATATATATATATATATATATATATATATATAAATAAAATATCTATATAAATATATATATATATATATAGTGTGTGTGTGTGTGTTTGTATGTGTGAATGTGTGCGTTTTTGTGTTTGTGTGTGTGTGCGTAAAATGTGGTACAGAAGAGCAGAACTGAGAAATCACAGCACCATGTTCGAATTCCAGTCGAGACTGTTATGTGTATGTATGCGTATATATATATATATATATATATATATATATATATATATATATATATGTATGTGTGTGTGTGTCTGTGTGCGTGTGTGCGTGTGTGTGTGTTTGTGTGTATGTGAGTGTGTGTGTGTATGTATGTATAATTATTTACTATTTAAGCATTAACATCATTGGTATCTCACACATATATATATATATATATATATGTATGTATGTATTCGTATGTATATATATATATATACATATATATAAAATATTTGTAGGCTGAACATTAATACCAATTATTTGTGTAAAACGTAAATATGCGAAATACAACTTCCCTAGTAATCCATCCCCTGGATATACACCTATAAATTCTCCCCCACCAAAGAAACCAGATCAACAAAAAAGGCAGCGAAGACCTTTCATATGACACCACAGAACCTTCTTCAGAGAAGAAAATTAAATCGAAACCAGTTGTTAACATTGGGAAATTTGTGTGTCGAGTGCCGAGAGAGCAGGCAGAAAAGAAAAAATAAAGGACCTAAAATATTTATTGAACTGCAATGAAAATCCCAAAACTTCCCAAATTCTAAAACGGTCCTAACCGTTGTTCGATCAGAACAATGATTCCAACAAATATGGACTATGCTGCAGGAAGTGAATGACGCCTTTAGTACATTTCCTTCTCTAACATTTTTTTTAATGTCGATAATGTCAAAAAGTTAAGCCATTTTGTTCTGAGAATCTATCACTCTTTGTTATTCCCTCCCTTTATAGAGCACAAAGGTTAACATTCCCCGGGACATTGGTAGCCTGTGTCTTTTGATGCCACCATCAAGAATGAGATGGGCCATGAGTCAATGGGCCATATTTAACGAAAATTCCCAACCCCATTCAGACTGATAATGGCACTCTACTTAACTAGTTTGAATGCCCGGGGCCTGAGGTCGGAATCTCGTAGGGCGAGGCTCACATGCGATTTTTAGCGTCTTGGGGTGAATGCATGTTGTGTACAGAAAATCCGGTTTTCATCTCGCGACTATGAATAAATTCTGTCTATGGGGTTTGTCCTCTATTCAGCTTTTTTTTTTTTGATGGACGCTCGAGAGGTGTTTCCTGGTGAGTGAGCAAGTCTTTGAAAGCGGCGTGTATTCTTGTCTTTGCAGATCCGGCGGCTGCTGGATGTTTTCATAAAGGATAAATCTGTTCGTCTCATCGGGGTTTATGCGCCTAATGGCCATGCGGATAGGCCTGATTTGTTTCGACTGATCGAGCTGTTTTTGATATTTCGTCGGGTAGTTTTATCGGGGAATTGGAATACCATCATGGACCTCGATATAGATCGTATAGGGTAAAGATCAGGTACTAACAACCTGATTGTGAAGACATTTCGGGACTTTATCCACAAGCTCGATCTTGTTGGTAAGTATAAGGAGGGCATCTCTGCTTCCATAATGCATTCTAGCTGCCTCGACCGAGTTTTAGTTAAGACAGTCAATATAGGTTGTCCAAGTTTCCATTCTATATTTTACTCGGATCATAGGCTCGCCCGGGTTATTGTGAAGTTAGATAAACCCAAGATTAGGATGTCTGGCTACTGAAAATTCAACACATCATTATTTGATGAATGAAATTTCCAGGGCTGCTGCTAATGCTACAACGAGAAGTGACGGGGGCTGTTGGGAAAAATGGTGGGATGTATTAAAATCCAAAGCTAGGTCGCTTGCTGCTGATTATAGGCGCCGACTCAATCTAGCTAGATTAGCAGCGCAAACGACACGTGAAACGGAAGTTGTTCGAGCGATCAAGTTCTGATATAGTGGGGAAGTAGCCTTAGCAAGGGCCGAGCTAGCCTCCTTGCTTATCAAGCAGGATCAAACTCTGGTAGTTAGGGCTAGGTTCAAAAGAATGTCTTCCGAGGCAACGAACATAGCCGCTGAACTGCAGACAGAGGAGACCCAAAATGCATTCAATCGACATATTGGGAACATGACATTGCTGGACGAGCAAACCGTGACTACAAACAGGCATTTGTGAGGCTTTTCCAGACTAGTTTCAGGATCTGTTTATCAGGGAGACCGGTCTGACCCCTGCTCCGTTCGACGCCTATATGGTCGACTTTCTCCGCTTCGAGGCTGTTGAAGAAGTTGGGTGCGATGTTCCCAACACAGAATTTGAGATCTGGGAAACGCTGAAGCTGGTGGGCTAGGACAAAACCTCAGCAATAGATGGTCTTCCTTACGAACTGTACTTGGGACAGTCACGCGTTTTTGTTCCTTTGCTGGAATTGATTTACAACAACTGGATGAAGCAGGGGTCGAAACCTCAGCGCTACACCAGGTGTGTGATCAAGTTACTACGCAAAAACAAGAACGGTGGTGATGGGATAGGTAACTTGCAGGCTTTGACGATGTTCAATACACGGTTGAAGATTTTAATTAAGATCTTAGCCAGCCGTTTGCAGGTTGTCCTTTCTAGTCTGATTGGATTTGAACAGAATTTTGTTGTGAAGGGTAGGGATATTCATGACAACCTCCATTTGGTACGCCTGATCATCAAGCAAAGTCGACGGTGAAAATTTAGATCAGTCCAAGGCATTCAATAGGGTTGACCATCGATTTATGGAGGTTGTCATTTTAGGTGCCGGTTTCAGACTGTAATTTCGCACATGGATCAGATTCTGTATGCGTCCACCGGTGCGCTGATAGAAGTGAATGCAGTAAAATCAGAACCTTTCGTATTGTCTAGATCTATTCGTCAAGGTTGTCCATTTTCGCCCTTGTTTTACATTCTTGCGTTGGATCATTTCTTTCGCAAATTAAAGACGAATCCGCCCCCACGCGAAATCTCCTTACCTTGTGCTAAGACCTCGGCCAGGTAATCCGCCTATGCTGATGACGTTTCGGTTCTTGTTTTGAGTAGGACCGAGACTGACGAAGTCGGCAAAGAGATCAGAGGGTACAAGAGAGTGACAAGGGCCAAGATCAACTGCGATAAATCTTTAGCTCGTGGTTGGGCGCGTGGAAGGGATTCTCCTCTGGACGGCCCGGCCGGTCAAGATACTCGGCGTCTGGTTCAGTCCCGATCACTTGCTGGAAATGAATTGGTCGGAGGTGCAGGAGACCGTCGGAGGTGCGCAGTTCGTTTATGGTCTCGGAGGAAGCTTTTCTTATAGGTGAAGGTGGAAGAATGTGTTTCGTATATCTGCCCAATTCTCCTTTACCGAGTTCCCGTGCTTCCACTCCCGTATGCCATACGAATGCAATTAGTTAGGGTCTTGTTCTCCTTCTTGTGGAGAGACAAGGCTCCCAAGGTGTGTCAGGAGATCTTGTTACCCCCACCCTTCTGAAGGCGGTCTGGGCATTCCTAGCGTTGAGATTCGTCAATATACGCTTCGCATCGCGTTCCTAGACCAAATGTGTTCGCAAATGGATGGGAATGGCGAATTCAGGAAGGAAGACGCCAGTAAGAACTCCGCGTCCCTGAGAAGTGTGCAGTCGTGCGAGAAGGAGGTCCGACGTTTATGTCGAGGCGAGTGTTCCTGATATCGTGAATGCCAGTTAGCGCCCAAGTTCCTCTTACAGGCGACAGATAGCCTCTCCGACGTCCAGGTGTTATCCCGTAACGCATTATATCAGGTGTTAGTGAGGGGTCCGTTCAAGATGATCTGATTGGCGAGCTCGGTTTAATGAAGCAGGAGCTCGCTTCATATGGCCTTGTGCTCCTGGATTGAAATGCCTCACTAATGATGAGTCATCACTCACCTGGCTGGTGACACAAAGGTCCCTCTGGGTCGGCAAAAACTTTCTTCAGTGGGCTTGACAAATTCTCTCAACTGCGTCCGCTGCGATGAGTCGGTGGAGACCTTGACTCATGCCTTCTTCCACTGCAAAATCGTAGTCCCGTTGTGCAAATTTATTGAAGACATCATAGTTCACATGCTGCGAGGAAAATTCTTTGTCCTTGAGGCCAGTTCTGTTTGTAGCAATGTGGTAACGTCGTTGACTAAGGCTGAGCACTGTGTGTTCTTGTGCTTACTATATGTTATGCTTGTGATATGAACGACGCAACAGAATGGAGACAAGAAATATACCTCTTCCCAACTGATCTTGTTCTTTAGGCATCAGCTTAAAGTCAAGACCAGGATGGAAAGGCGAGGATTCCCTCCATCAGAATTTGGCAAAAGGTGGGCATTTTCGTGTCGGTTAGGCACCAGGATATTGGGAGACTAATAAACATTGGCAACCCCGTCCAAAATAAGTTAGTTTAAGCTCATTTTGTATTTTAGTTTCCTTTACGCCAAGTTAACTTAGCTAGGGGATATATGCTCATTGTGCACTTTTATTGTTGTCCCCACTTTCTTGGGTTTAATTCCCCATCCTCACACCCATCTGGGGATCAGAAATGTCAGTTCTCTGGTTGATGTGGGACATTTCGTTTTCCGAGTGTATTCTTTTGTGTCTGAAGAAGTGCGCAGTTGTGCGTGTGGTTGGTCGAATGATTGTTTTTTAATTAATTTATCCAAGTCCCACATTAATTCCGTCCAGTTAACTGATATTTCTGTCACAGTTAATGATTGTGTTCTTTCTTTTATTACTAACACAATTTTTTTGTTTCTTGTATATATAGTATTATGCATATTGCAAATATTCATTGGGGTCTTCATTTTAAAATGTTGTTATTCTCTACCGCCCGACAAACTGTACATATGAGGATTCATTTGGACTTCATAGAGAATTTGAGACATTATGGTGGTTGTCGTAAGAATGGTAAGTAAGAATGTGGTATTTTGGTGCAAGGAATATTATATAATTTGTTTGGGTCAGTGATTGTGGCTAGCTAAGTTTAAGATAAGGCAGATGATGACCAGCCTTCCCCATCGCCATTTTTTGTATTTTTGCAAAAATAAATAATAGCCGTTTCGAGTCAGTTCATAGCTAGTACATAACTTTAAGAGCCCCAGGTCAGGTGTATGACTTGTAGCCGGTTGGAATCAGTCTTCAGACTAACTAATACAGGCGTCACAGAAAGAAATCAAAGAATTACGTATAGAGAATCCTTATACAAAGTACTTTATATAAGTAAGATTGTGTTGTAACAATAGCCATAGAATAGTGGCGTAATAATGTAAGGTGAAATAATTGATTGATAATATTTTTTATCAGAAGTTGGCTGGGCAAAATTTGTCGGGCAAAGAATGTTTATATACGTGAGCTTAATTTGTCATAAAAGCGAATTACTTCTGAATTTGGATTTTCGGAAAGGGTTGTTTATACATGGTGACAATTTGGTTACGGTTGGGATAATCCAGAAAGCCGGTTAAGTCTTTTAATGAAACTTTCAGAACTTCTTCAGGAATTAATGAAATTTTTTTTAAAACGTTTCCTTTTTTGAAAATTTTGTAAAAATAGTTTTTTAAATTTGTTATCACCACATATCGTTTTACAAAAAAATCTTCTCTCTATTAATCCTCTGAGAGACTCCCTTTCTGTCTTCCTTCAGCTTAGCAGTTGCTAACCTCCATGAGAGTGACTTGCTGCACCATCTCAGACTAACATTCTCTGCTGACATGAAGTGGAAAGACTATATTGAATGTATTGCTAGGTCAGATGCTAAGAACGTTAATTCACAGTGTCATGCTAAACATTTTTCTCTGCAAAGTCTATCCTCTCTCTCTCTCTCTTTTTATATATATATATATATATATATATATATATATATATATATATATATATATATATATGTCTACCATTCCTTTATGCATAGAATATTGCTGTCACAAATGGCCTGGTGCTCCTGCTATGTATTTGGAGTTTCTTGATAAAATCCAAAGAAGGATCAGCAATATTATTTGTGCTGACCTGGCGTCTCGGCTTCAGTCACTTTCTCACTAACATAAAGTTGCATCTCTGGTAGCACACTGACAAATTGAATTTCAAAAACACTAAAATAATTTTGTTCTGAAGTGGGTCTTCATGTTGCCTGTTTTATCCCTTCATGTCCTCGGCTAAATTCGATTATATCAGTAACTGCATTAATTCAAAATGTTTTTAACGAAAGAACTTCAAAAGTAATTGAAGAAGATAGACTCTGTTACATCTAAACATGATGTTGTTTTTGCCCCATTTTAATTAAACGCTTTTTCTGATCGACCAGCTGAGTATGACTGTTAGTTATTATTATTATTATTATTAATAATATTATTATTAAGATAAGCAGAACTATGGAAATTATCTATTTTGTCTCAATTTCCGGTAGATTCACGCAGTAATCAGCACGGGAACAAGTTTATTGTTGAATTTATGTAAGCAATCTCTTTATTCCCAATTTTTCTATGACTGATTGCAGGTCATTAAACTATTAAATGTCAAGTCTGTTTTTATATATTTTTTTTTTAGTCCAAGACACAGAGATCTCCAGAGTCATTCGACCTTCCTTTTTTGTTTTTTTCTGAGGAGTAAAAGCAAAAAAAAAGAAAGTATTTTGCGGTATATCATTTTTTTGTTAATAATGCTTCAAAATAAATAACTACCTTGATGACAACTTAACGACTTGATTACACCAGACGCTGCACACACAGACACTTGAAAAACAAAAACAAAAAACAAAAAAAAATAAATAAATCAAACACTCATTAGTTAATCACGCGAACGCGACCTGTAGAATTTTGTAGCCTTTGATAAACCGAATCACCGCCGTTGTATTCCTGTTGTTTCTGTCTTTTTCTTTTCTATGGATAACATTGCTTTACCATGTGTTCGATGCTAAATATAGGTTCTACATATGGAGATAAAAAGAGAAGTGTTGAAGTGGAGACCACCCCATATTTGATTTGGGGTCGCCAATCTTACACATCGTAAAGATAATGCAAGAGATTTTTAGAGCCAGGGATAAAAAAAACAAAAAACAAAAAAAAACAAACAAAAAAAACAAATAAAGTTCCCTTAAATTTTTTAAAGGAAAAAAAAATAACTCTTTAATATATAAAAAAAAAAAATTCAACTCAGATTTAAAGTGGCAATTGAATCCTTAAGTGTTGTATTTAGCTTTTTCCGGACATAAATTACGTTTTGAACGATGACTCGACGTGGGCTAATGGTTAGCGAGGCTAGTGTGGTTGAACTAAGTCCTTGATTACTATGGCAGTAAATGTTAGGCAATCTCCCCACGGATGTGGAAAAGAAAAATATGAGAAAGCAGAAATATGGTTCTACAGAAGGATATTGAAAATTCTGTGGACGGGGCGAGTAAACGCCAAAGAAGTCTTAAAGAAAAATAGTAACAAAAAGAACATTCAGAATCGGAAAAGGACAACTCAAATTCCTTGAACCCATAATGAGAAAGGAGGGCCTGGAAAACTTAAACCTCACGGGGCATACTGATGGCAAGAGAAATAGGGGAAGTCAGTAAGCCACTTACCTGACAAGTTTGTGTGAATAATGGGCGGGGCCTTAGCACAGGGAGAAAAAACTGCCACACGAGATAGAAAGTTGTGGAGAGCAATGATCGACTCACAGAGAGTCCCATACAAAGAACCCCAACAAGGGTTGACATGTCATAAAATCGGCAAACAATTATTATTAATAGTGGCAATCTGGGTGGGGGGGATTGTTAATCGCGGGGGTGGAATCAGCGAATAATTTGAGGGAAGGGATAGCAGGGTGAGGACAAAGTAAAAGATGGTAAAGAACCAAATTTTGCTTAGAGCTACGAGGGACAGAAAATTACGGAGAAACATGATTTCCCATTTCCTGAAGGGACTAGACGCATAAAAAAAGTTGATATGCTTAAACTTTATGAGTAGCTGGTTTCACTCATTACAAGGCCGAAGAGACACTCAAAGTAGAGTGTTACTGATTCAGTAGCTCTCTATCTTTTAAATCTGTCTTTCAGTCTTACACTTTTGTCCAACCATTTAAACATTATTTTAAAATGTGAATGTTTTTTTTAATATGGTGAAAATTAAGATACAACGTTACCAGGTTACTGAAAATAGTTAACCGTTGATCCGAGGCATCAAGAGGTTAAGATTGTCGTTATCGGGGAAGCATCCTCCCGGGAGCCTGTTGTATAATGTAGCGGCTATTGGAAAGAACCTGTTCGAATGGAACTTCCTCCTTATCAATGGAATACAAAGGGAATGAGGATGATTCGACTCTGCGTATATGGCATGGTGGCTTTTAGTTCTAAAGGTCTGGAACTCAGGAATGTGCCTCGTCAGAAAATATGCTCTGGAAATTACGATATATTAACGAGATGATTACTCGGATGGAAAATAATTACTCACAAGGCCACGTAAACTTTTTTTTTCAAGGCTGGAAAGTGATGATTGAGCAATCTAAGCCCAGATATGGCAGCAATAATCCATTTTTGGTCTGATCTGACACTTTTAAAAGCAGAGGATGGCAAGGCGGGGTAGATACATTCTGGGGCGATAAAAGGAACCGGCCATCTTTCCAGCGTCTTTAGCGATGTTTCGTATAAATGAGTTTTACTTGCGGCCTGGAGTGAACTTGAGTCCTAAGAGATGTTCGATTCAAGGAGCCTCACTGAAAGTACAACCGTTCATCGTAATGGAAAAAATTCAGGAGCTCTCTGTCCCGTGATGACGTAACGTTGCAAGCTTGGTTTTAATGGTATTCGATTTTACAAACCAATTTTCCACATTCAGCTTTTAGCGCTAAACGAGGGGAGATCAGCTGCCAGGGTCTGGTTATCTAAAATTTAGGAGGTGTGCCCACAAACTGTGGTATGTTAATCCGAGCTTATTGGAATTTAATGTAAAATAGACACATGTTCTACTTCGGACGATTTCAAACACGAAAGTTGTTGTTTCTTATCGCAAAGTTGAGGTAATATTTGTTTTAACAAAAGAAAAGAGTGCTGAGCTGCTATGTAATACCCATCCTCCTTTGGGCAGTGAATTCTGGGTAATTTCTTCACAGAAAGATCCTGTTGCGTATATTATTCAGAGTAATGAAACAACTCCTGGATCAAAATGGAGTATGTGTTATTTTTATATTTATTAAAAATTTGGAGATATTTATGAAATCCAGTATGATAACCTTTAATCCCTATATTGTTTTATATCTTACTTTTTAGTTTACGTTCAAATCACTCTGAAGACACCAGTTCCCGTTCGAACTGTGAAATAGCGTCAAGCCTAATCAGTACTTAGATGAGGTCCCGCTTAACGCAGTAAGAATTATGACAGTGAAAAAAAAAAAGAAGACGAGTTTTGGAATACGAAGGGTTAAAAGATGATTGCGTGTACAACAGATTGTCATTTTGGGCCAAATCTTTCATCGGTTGGTCAGGGGAAGGTAACAGTTAACGACAAGGAGATACCATCTCTAAAAGTGATAAGCCGCAACCTAGTAGGAGTTGCGGCTTCTAAATGTGCTAAGTCACTTCGAATACAAATTAAAAACATTGTGATTACTGAATCTGTCAGATATTATTTTCGTTCGAAAGATTTTATTGCTATGTAATGGTTAGCGAGCTTGTCTCGCTAGATCAGTTACGACTGAAAAGTGAGTTCGATCCTCACTAAGTATCCCATGCTTTTGGCCTTGTGCCACATCTAAGCTATGCTTAGAAAATAACTATTATTGTTATGTTGTTACCTATTGATTATTTCTATATACGAAATTTGCAAATAAATATTAAAATTATGTCCTTTTAATAATAACCATGTGAAATAGCAAGTTGAAGTTATGATTAATGTAATATTCTTGAAATATTTTGTTTATTTAGCACCAATCTTAATTTGGCGACACGGCGGATAGCGGTTCGAATTCAAGAATCAGAGATCCGAGTTCGAATTCTAGTTGAGTTCATTACATTCACTTACGTGCGAATACCCTAAGGAAAGGTATGGATCCATCTCTTATCTCCCCAGTTATAGGTAAATAGCAGGACAGAATCATTCCTATAGACTTGGGTAGTAACCGGTCTAAGGGAAATAAACACTTTGAATTCACCCCCCCCCTTAGAGGGGGTTAGGCACCGTCAGGCGATCTTGCCCAGGAAACACCATTGTTAATGCTACGGCAGTATATGTGATGTCCCTAGAACCCTACAGTTAAAAAAACATTCTTAATTAAACGACAGCCTGAAAGGAGGACTGGTTCCATCAGACAATTTAACTCAGAAACTTTCTTTACTGTGACCGTAATATATATCTAAATGGCTTATCGTTTTTAAATATGCCAGTCAGCTCGGGTAACTACCTAATCCTTGTTGAAGACGTCTGATGAGGTAAATTTGTGTTTCTTCAACACTAACAGAGCTCGCCTGCGATATATACAACAACTCTACTGAGAGAACGAATACAGTTTGTGTGAGATGAACAACCTTCTATAAAGCCGTATTGTTGGTCGCAATATATATATATATATATATATATATATATATATATATATATATATATATATATATCAAGTATGTGGTGCAGTTCAATTTACATTACATGAATCATTCATACGAAAAAAAATATCTTATAATTAACAATAACACATTTCTAAAAACATATTTCGGATTACATCTATATTTTCGTTGTCCTGTTATTACCGGGAAGTAAAAAACAAAAACAAATCTATTTCCATACCTGAAGATGTCTGTATGAACAGACGAAAGCTTGTAAAAAAATGAAAAAAAAAGACCTTATGCAACTGGAATTTATAAACAGGGATCATAACATTCATCTACAGGTTTAGTAAATTTGTTTGCGAAGATGGATTCTCGCCATTTATATCATTAATTTCAATATCTGTTTTTTTGTATTGTATATATATATATATATATATATATATATATATATATATATATATAGAGAGAGAGAGAGAGAGAGAGAGAGAGAAAGAGGGAGAGAATTAATACAAGTAAAAAGTCTATCACTTAGTTTATTGATATTACCTTCAACATCCCGACTCCAGAGTTTCGTAGACGTACCCTTCTGGAATCACTCTGTCCACTCGTCAGGGAGTATTAGCAATTTATTCTTCTCGATTTTTCTTTTATATATGCACTGTTCATTGGTGCAAGCTTGTTTTTTTTTCATGGTGATTGGAAAAAGGAAACGTTTATAAATCTAACATGTTTCGCTTTTATTAAAACTTCATCAAATAAGTAATAAAATAATAAACAGCGAAACATGTTAGATATATAGATGTTTCCTGTTTGTTTCTTTTTCTATCATCCAGTCGGATTCCGATCTATATTTGATCACAATTCATATATATATATATATATATATATATATATATATATATATATATATATAGAGAGAGAGAGAGAGGTAAATCAAATGACCAGGTAAACCGCAAATGTGTTGGTTATTCATGAGATATAAACATAATAGAGCTTAATGTGGTTAGACAAAGATATATATATATATATATATATATATATATATATATATATATATATATATATATATAATGAGCTGGAAAACCAGAACGTGTGTATATATATATATATATATATATATATATACCTACGTTCTGGTTTTCCAGCTCATCGGGCACATATATATATATATATATATATATATATATATATATATATATATAGTTGTTTCAACGAGAGAAAAGTGTATAAACAGAAGTAGAAGCCGCAAACATTTTTGCTTATAATGTGGATTTTTAAAATATATTTTACACTTTATTTTCCATATTTTTGCTACACGTGCTTGCGGTCTCATGACCTTCACCAGACAAAGAATGGTTGTTTCCATTATCTTATAAAAATTAATTTTCAGTTTTCCGATGTTTAATTGTCTTTTTGTGTGTGGTAGTAATCCAATTCTCCACAAGTCCAAGAAAAATTTGGATTATTTACACATAATTTGGATTACTCCTACAAAAAATTTAAACATTGAAAACATAAGCAAGATTTCACCCCAATCAAGGCGGCCACTAGAACGCAAGGTTATAGATAGGAATAGAAGAAAGGATGAGGTTAGTGGATAGATCAAGGCAACTGGAGATGTCTATTGACATTACACTTGAATAGCTGGAGATTATAGCTCACAGGGGAAACAGGAAAAGGCGAGAGGTGCGAGACATGAAGCTATTAGAGCAGAAGAGACGGCTATATTTAGGAGTTTCGACAGTGAAGGGGTGAGAGCGGGATACCAGCCTCGTGAGGCGCTGGAACTCGTGACGTCTGGGAACCAGCGAATGCAGCTCCTCGGACCAATTTCCATGGAAGTATTTGTAGAACAGACAGAGGGAGGCGACGGTGCGTCTGTGAGAAAGTGTCTGTAGACGAGATGCCAGATCAGGGCCAATTATATTGCATATCCGCCTCTGGAGCCTATCAAGAACCCCGAGGCAGACAGAAGGGGCACCAGACCATATATGGTAGCAATACTCCATGCAAGGGCGAATTGTGGAATAACCTGATGAAATATGGAAAATGAATTTATATTTAAAAAAATCCACAGTGTAACAAAAAAAAAGTTTGCGGCTTTTCTCTTCTCTTTAATATATGCATGCACCACACACTAAGACATACATATAACGCACACACTCAATTCAGCTGAAAAATCGAATCATCCTTGATAATGGCTAAAGTGTAGCCGAAAGCGCTCGGAAATATAAAACATTTGGACAGAAAAGAAAGCATTTGTCCGAACACAAGAAAAATTAAATAAAAAGCTTAACCGTAGTACCTTGTCTGTCACTTTTAATGAAACATGCATAAAGGAAGGATTGCTGCCTAAATATACAAATATCTTTAATATATATATATATATATATATATATATATATATATATATATATATATATATATATAATTTGAATAAAATATAAAGTAAGCAACTACTCAAGGAGTATACAACTATATTTAGCTATCCCCCCACGTGGGATCGAATGTGGCACAAGGCCGAGTTTAATGTGGGTCATCCGAGCACGTATACTCAAGAGAGTATACAACAAACTCATACAGGACAAAAAGAGCTCAATGCCATAATATCAGAGCATTAATATTTCTAGATAAATTCCCGGTGACACAATTGTTTCAATGAAATTAATAGCCTCTGATTTGTCGCGTTGCAAAAGAATATATATATATATATATATATATATATATATATATATATATATATATTGAAGCATGTTTCATTGAATAATATAGACATAGTACGTCTATTTATTTTTATAACAGTCCTTTCCAGTTCTCTAATTGGCTTCTTGATATTAAGTTGAAATTCAAAAAGTAAGACGCTGCAGTTTTTGTTAATCTAAATACTTTCGATTTACTTCGAGATCATCCTCAGGGGTGAATTGCCAAGTCAAAGAATGTAACTGTGGTTGTTGTGATGGTGATTTTTGTAAGCACGCGTGAATGAGTTCTGTTATAAGTATTTTAAAATTATCCTTTTTAGCTATGGTGTTTTTTTGTAAAAAGCGTCCAAAATGTAAAGGAGCTAAACAGAAATAGTGAAAATGTAAATGGCATTAAATGTTGGTCAAATACATTTTAAAACATTGCTACTATACTTTCTATACTATACCAACACTAAATTTTGTTTAGTGTTGGTTCTTTGCTTTTGATATAGAAGGCCTCAAGAATTTGAAGTTTTTCTTTATTATT
The DNA here is from genome assembly GCA_903632075.3 of Acanthosepion pharaonis. Lineage (NCBI taxonomy): Eukaryota > Metazoa > Mollusca > Cephalopoda > Sepiida > Sepiidae > Acanthosepion > Acanthosepion pharaonis. The sequence continues at coordinate 1,164,144 of CAHIKZ030004764.1, read as the reverse complement.
TTCATAGTGTAGTATATTGATGTTGCCAGAAGTATTTTCCTGTATTGTGAAAGTGGACAGGAATGTGTCTTTAAGTGTGCGATAGAACTTGTATCCAACAAATGGAGTGTAAGACGTTTTGATAATGTTGTGGCGATCAATCAAGTCAACATAAGTACTTACTTAAGTACATATAATGGCTTGACGACCACAACATTATCAAGACGACTTTGGTTAGCTCCCTTATATGGTCTACTCTTGTTTAGAAAAATGGCCATCACAACGATCACAGTAATATTAAGTTCGTATTCGCAGTTCACTCAGCTTCTTGATGTTAAATTGAAATCCATCAAGGAAGGCGCCATAGTTTTTGCTATCCGAAGTACATTCGATCTTTCCAGAGATCATCCGCAGGGGCGAATTTATCGCACAACATTTAAAGACAAATCCCTGTCCATCTTCACAATATAGGAAAATACTTATTGAGAACACCAATATACTACACCATGAAAATAATAATCAAATACTTCAAATTCTCGATAACCTCTGTATCAAAAGGAATCAACCAACACTAGACCAAAATTTATTACGGGTGTAGCAGCAATGTTTTAAAATGCATTTGACTACCATTTAGCGCCATGTTGCATTTTTATCAGCTTTGGTTAGTTCCCTTACACGGTGGAGGCTTGTTTACAAAAATAAAAATATTGTAATTAGTTACAACGGATAAATTTAAAATTTTAAAATAATTATAACAGAACGCGTTCACGCGTGTTTATAAAAATCACCATCACCACAAGTGATAGAAATTATTAGGAAGATTTGAGATAATCATAATTAAATAATTCATCGAGTCTAGAAGAAACCTCAACAGAATGCAGAAAGCACTGGCCGGTCGTTTCGTCCTATATTTGGGACTCATCAGCAGTGTGCATGCCAATACCGAGAATTGAAACCCTGACAGTTACGACATGAAGCGAACGTCATATCAACTGTACCAACGGTGACGAAGAGGTAACGAATTCGACTCGATGAATTACTTAATTATGATTATCTCAAATCCTAATAATTTCTATCACTTGTATATCCTTGCTTGAACCGGCTTCTAATGCTCTGGATGGAGCGGCGTGGGGATAGAAGTCGTGACTCGTGGCTTACCTATGGGTAAGGGAAACTCAGAATATGTGATCGAGCGGCGCTATATCGAGTCTGATTCGTTACCTCTTCGTCACCGAGGCCCGTTGATACAGTTGATACGACGTTTGCTTGCTAACATAACTGTCTGGGTTTCAATTCTCGGTAGTGGATGTGCACTGCTGATGAGACCCAAATATAGGAAAAGAACGGCCGTCCAGTGCTTTCTGCATTCTGTTGACGTTTCTTCTAGACGCGATGAATTATTTAATTATGATATGGTGACAATTTACTTATCGCAATCTTCACATATATATATATATATATATATATATATATATATATACATACACAGAAGCTCCACGGGTTACAGCGTCATCTTCCATAATATAATACGTCACATGAGGAAGAAGGCATTGTTTCTTCACCGGCTTTACGCCATATTGAATTGTACTACATTCGCAATCTCCCGTTGATGTCGTTTTTGGGGGGAACTTTTTGGCCTTCATTATGGCTCCCAAGCATAAGGCAAACTTATGTAGATGAGTTCCGACCTACGCCGAAAATCAGGTTACGTCGTGCTGTAGGAACGGATCTGCGTCTCCGACGTAAGTCGAGGACCACCCCGTATCTCTCTCTCTCTCTTTATATATATATATATATATATATATATATATATATATATATATATATATATGTGTGTGTGTGTGTGTGTATTTCAAGGCATTAATCACATTGAAACAAAATTCAGGTACAATTTTGATTGTAGTTTCTAGGTTATGTCTAAAAATATGGAAGAACGAAGAAGAATTCATTGCCACTATGCAAAAGATTAATACTTATTGCATCAAATTTATTTTAGGATCAATGAAAATTTTGAAAAAATGTTTCTGGAATTCTCTGCATCTTTACTTTAATAAAAATATTTTTTAATTCAAAGAACAAAAAAAAAAAAAGAATAATTATATTCATGCTTATGTTGTTATTATTATTTAGAATTTACGCAGGAACATGACTTCAAATAAATTTAAAGCCTTTCTCTCAGATTGCCAGTTCTGTATTTGTAAAATCTACAGAAAATAGTTAAATTGTAACGAAAATAATTCGTCTTATATCAATTTTATTTTTCATTTTTATTTCCCAGTTAACATTTCTAAAGTTTCACTTCATTTTTTTTAGAACGAAGATAAATAAGACACGGTCTTTCATTTAAAACTTTAAAAATATTACAACACTTCCTGGTTTTTTGTTGATTTTTTTTCTTAAATATAAAAACATATTCAGTATTTAACTGGTTATAAAATAATTCCAGATTGCTTTTCTAATACTGAATCTTTCTGCATGTACCATTAAATAGTAGCTGTAAGAAAGAAAAGAAAGTGAGAAGGAAGGAAAGATAAAAGAGATGACGAAAAGAAAGAAAGAAAGAAAAAAGAAAGGAAGAGGGAATGATGTGAGAAGAAAAGAGAAGAGAAGAAGGAAAGAAAAAAGAAGGTAGGAAGGGATGAATGATAAGGTATGACGAAAAGAAAAAAGAAAAAAAAGAAGAAAGAGAGGAAAGATGGAAGGAATGACGAAAAGAAAGAACGAATGATGTGAACAGAAAAGAAAAGAGAAGACAAGAAAGAAAGAAAGAAAGAAAGAAAGAAAGAAAGAAAGAAAAAAGTAACAAAGAAGAGAAAGGAGTAAGAAAATTAATAAAAGTAAGAAATAAGAAAATGAAAAAGACACCGAGGAAAATGGATGCAAGTTAAACATATAAATAGATACGAACAGGTCTAGAACCATATATATATATATATATATATATATATATATATGAAGGTTGCGATGAGTAAATTGTCGCCATTTTAAATTTTGCGCATGCGCATTCTGTGTTTGTTTTTGAGTATGTCGACTGCACAGTATAGTAGGATCACTTGGACACGGTCTGTGAGAAAAAAGTACCATGGCACAATTCATTCCGACAGAGATTTAGAAACGACATTCTGTACTGCTTAGCATTTGCGCCAGAAGCACTAATACGAATATTTCAGAATGTTTTGATGTCAATCTGAGGACAGTGCAAAGGATTCGTAAAGAGTTGGATGAGTCTAATGGTGATTACGAAAGTGTTTGGGGTGATCACTATTGATGGCGACGTCATGCCTCCATTCATCTTTTCCACAAGGTCTCAGAGAGGACTACATCAAATGCCTTGAGGGGTAGAGCTGACCTGGTTGAAGAGAGTGCCTGCTGGAAGACCTAATGTCTGGCAACAGGACTCTGCACCATGTCACACAAGCAGGAGAAACCAGTCATGGCTGCCAGACAATTTCTGCGACCACATAACCCCTTACATCTAGCCATCTAACTCCCCAGTATGCAGCCACCTTTATTATTATGTGTGTGGCACAGTTGAGGGAGAGAGCAACAAAACCCCTTGTAACACCAAGGATAAACTGAAGGCAAGGATTACGGCAGCACTCACCAACTTAAACAAAGAGATCCCACAGAAGAGTTGCAGGAGATTCCGAAGTAGTCTGGAGGCTCTAGTTGAAACCAATGTCGATTTTATTGAATAAATTTACTCTTTAGTATTTCAAGATATTATTGTGTAATTTTGGTAAGTATATCTATTAAAATGAGATGTCAGTGTTATTTTCATTTTTTTGCGTAATTTAGACGACAATTTATCCATCATGCACACACACAGACACACACACACTTATATATATATATATATATATATATATATATATATATATATATATATAAAAGTCACGAATAAGAAGACGGCTAAATATAAAAGTTTTAAAGTTTTAATGAAAAGAAAAATACAGGAAGAGAAAGGAACAAAGAAACGCGTGCCAAAATATGTGAATGGAATAAATAACGAACAAAAAAGAACGAAAAAATAATTAAATAAAAATCAAAGCGTAAAAAATAAGTAAAAGTAAAAAAAAACACACACAAAAAAAACAAAAAAAAAACAAAACAAAAACAGGCAATAACTCAAAATTCCTCATCGAACAGGCAGATTTAAAGAAACAAGTAAACAAGTCGTGGAAAATGTTCGAAGAATTTATTACGGTTTGTACGTAGAAAGTTTTAAAGACATCATCTTGAAGAATAACGTAAGAAAGAAATAAAACAAAACGTGTGAATTTCATACAAGCTCAATTGAAAGCTAAAATTAATAGTGTGGCTTTGTTCGTGAGGGTGGGTTGTATTGTGAAGGACGAGTAAGAAAAAAGATTTGGGTTGTTGCCACAACGAATATATATATATATATATATATATATATATATATATATATATATATATATATATATATATATATATATATATATATATAACTCAATAAGGGAAGTGTGAGGTTTAACATTTATATAAGTAAATACATTAAGTAATATTCATTTTTTTAAAATTATTATAACGAAAATTGTGGCAGAATGTCCACAGATAATGTCGCTGGTAACATTTTTGTGCGTGTGCGATGCACATATGTCGTATAATAATTGTATGTGTCCCTTTATTTCAATTTTATTCGCGTTTCGATAGCAGACGATAGACCTTTGCTGAAAAACGTTTGATTATTACATTATTTCAATGATTTCTTTGCGTCTTCCATGTTTTTCGTTTTTTTTTATACTGAATGCCCTTTTTGAAATTTTGTGCTGTACTTTTTGCCATATATATTATTCTGTACGTATTTGCGGCATGTTTATGCACCAGTTCTTTTTTGCGCATGCGTCAGTCGGAGTGCACATGCGTGTTTGGCCATAATCGTTTCCATCGAGCTTAGCATTTATGATGCTTGGCTTCTGTAAAATAATTTTATTGTGTAATCATGATTAGGTATTTGTTTTGTACGTTTGTTTATGGGAGCTGAATATAATATTTTAGATAATTTAATATTTCTTTAATTTTAATGTACCAAAAATGTCTAAGTCAATCTAAGTGATCTCAAGTAAGAATTAATTTTCTGTAATAATTTATTCTACTCTATCATTGAATTTTCAATTCAAAATATTTATTCTTGCTTTTACAACACAAACTATAATAAAAGCGACAGTATAAATATACATATATACTCATATATAGTGTTATATATATTTGTTAATGTATTACTGCATTCGTGGTTATTAAGTATTTTACAAGCACGCAAAAGGAATGACCTTGGCAGGTATTGATTTATGAAAGAGTTGCCCAGTGTTTGCATGCTTGCTAGGTTTCAAACCAAACATATAAGATGATCAGTTTAAGAAACGTTTTACCAGATGAGCCATGACAGTCATCCCTCCACATGTGTTTGAATTACTGCTGAGCCTGTGAATTTTTTCACTGTGGATATTATTTAATTTCTATATGGGATTTGGGCCTAGATTTTATATTTTAATGTATGACTCGTCTTCGTTGTGTTACAAAGAGGAGAGTGGTTGATATTGCGAATTAAAACAATCAACAGTCCCGACATTATAGCCAATGTTCAAGCGATTATTGTGGATCAAACTGCTTTTATTAGTCACGAAAATCGGATGGTACAATGATAAGTTAAGGTGAAAAGACTAAAAACGAAAATAATAATAATAATAATAATAATAATAATTTCTTGCATATTTTTTCAGAAAAACTTTTGCTTTTTGTTTGTTTTGTTTTTGTTCGTTTTTTCTTTTTTACAAAAGCACAACCGATCATATTCACTATTGAAATATAAAGAATAATTACAACCCTACATAAACTTGATAAATATTTTTAGCTTTGGGAAAGCTTCATTCTATAAAGTAATAAGAAAAAAAAACAAAAAAAAACTAAAGCATCCAAGTTAGTTTAAAAAATACTGTGTTTGAGGAGAGTCGAGAGTCTGTAAGAAGGGAGATCTGTCCATACATGCATATATATGGATTAAGAACAAGTGTCGAAGTTTGATTCGACAATGTCTTAGGCGGAAGTTTGTTGTTAACTTCCGCTGTCGTTGTCACTGTTGGATTTTGGTTCTTTCCGTTCAGGTATTTTGTGGCATTGTTTACTGTTTTTGGAAGGATGTAGGTGAAAGTTAATGAATTGAAAACAAAATTGCCAGGTCATTTATTTTCACATTCTGAAAATTCAAGATGTTTCTTTTTTCATTTAAATATTGTTTTTTTTTAATCTGAAAAAGGAAGGAACAAAACATTGTTGGAGTTTATATGAGAACATCTAAATTCACTTTAAGCAACAATAAGGAAAAATATTTCGAATAAGTACAAGAGAGAGTAGTGTATGTCGGTAACACGATGCATACACACAATATATATATATATATATATATATATATATATATATATATATATATATATATATATATGCATGCCCCTGCCAAGGTTGATGAGGGGTGTAAAAAGTTTTTACAATTATCACTGCTTGGGTGATGGTTATGGGAGAGTGATTTACTCTCATATTCGCCGCCCATGGTTGCATGCTAGAGAAAATACATTATTTTAAAGTGATTTGACAATGGAATAGAGAACAGAGGTGTAGAGTTGTTCCTTTCGTAAGACTATTAGTGCTAAGTGAATCTAAGCAGCTTCAGCTGAAGTTTGAATTGAGGTTGCTTCAGGTTTTCGGGCAGGCAGCCTATATGCTACACTCTTAATATATAAACCATTGAACGGAAGTTAGGATTACAGCGATTTCTCTCAACTATCGGTTTAGTCAATTAAAATTGCGACAGAATATAGAAATTATTGAACAGTGGTTCAGGCCAAATAACAGAAAAAATACATTATATGAATATAAGAAACTAAATAACTTACACACAGATTGACATGTAGATAACGGCAAAGATAGCGTCTATTTTGGGAGGTAAAAAAAAATTTCTTAAATTGTCCGTATTTCTTAGATGAAGCATTGTCATTTTTATCTCTTTCACTATTTTTTTTAATCCAATTTATTTATTTTTACTTCCTATCGCAACGCCCATATCGTTTCGATATTCTACCACCGATAATCAAACAATGTGAAATCTGAACTCGCATCCCGTATATATGGGTAGCCTCCTTAACATGAACAGCACCTTACGAATTAGGCAACCGAAGCCAAGCCTCGAGTTTCGTGTCGGAGTTGACACCGTTATTTTCTGATGCCTTCTATTTAAATGGTATAGAATATAAAACATAATCGAGGCGATAAATAGTAGCAAGCAACAAAAAATAAGATGGATGAAAACTATCGAAAGGTTAATAATGACAGTCTATAAAGAACGAGGTCTGCCTCCACTCTTGCTGTTGCTTTTAAACTTATTTCAGTTCCTTTATTTTATGTATCGACAATTTTGATTTGAATCAACTTTTGCATTCCACCATATATATATATATATATATATATATATATATATATATATATATATATATATATATATATCGTATTTTTTTTTTGTGTTTAAAGTTGAAAGTGCGTTTTTGGTGCTGATTAAATACTGGACTATATCGGGGAAATTTTACTTTCACCCTCTTTAAGATCTATGATAAAATTCTGTTTTTAGAAAATCCATCATTTGTCGCAAATTAGTCCTGCGAAATAAAATAAAATGGATGGATTGTAAAGTAGTATAAAGTTTTATGCATACATCATAAATATGTTAATACAGTTATAATTTTAGAATCTATACATTTATATATATATATATATATATGTTTTATTTCATAAATTTTCTGAGTGGGGTGTCGAGTGTATATAACAGTTAAATCTTGGCTTTAAACGCCGGCTTTTGCAAATGGGACTAATGTTTTTTTTTTTTAATCTCTTTAAATTTTAAAGATTCTATGTTTTGTATTTAATAATAATAATAAAAAAATCGGTACTTTTAAGATTAAACCATGAGGTTTACTTACTGCATGTATTTGAATTTTTTTTTCTATTTTTCTTTCTTTTTTTCTTTCTTTTTTCTTTCCTTAAAGTTTTTGTTTTTCATTCGATCACATAATCACTAACTCTTTTTTTTTCATCTCTCTTTTTTTCTCTTTCTTGTTTTATTTAGTTCTCACTTTTTTTTTTTAATTCTCCCCCTCTCTCACTCCAACGGAACAACTTTTTTTTTTGTTTTATTAGCATTTGCCTCGTTTCTCGTATTTTATATACTTTCGGATCCTTTGTTGCCATTCATCGTTCCAGCGTAGGACGATGCTACGACGATTGATCATGTAGCCCGACTGGTTAGGGTGGCGCGCCGTTTTGCCGACCACCAGGTAACGTCGGCCGACTCGGATTTTCGGGCACTTGCAGGAGAGGTCATTGCGTGATACCCACAGGTAGGATGCTCCGCGTCTGATGTGCATCTGCTTGCGTTTGTAGATAGACATGACGTTTACGGTAAATTTCACCCAGTTGTCTGTGTCACTCTCTCGAGACAAAACATGGACTACCACCACTGCAAAAATAAAAGAGGAACAATGAGAATGGTCCAAATAATATATCGAATCAAAACAAATGTAGTACCGTCGCTATATATATATATATATATATATATATATATATATATATATTACAAAATATGACAAACTAGAAAGATTTATTTGTGATGCGTTTCATCCCTTTCAATTTGTCATATATTTCTAAATACTGGTTTTTGATAAAGAAAATTATAATTTTATATATATACATATATATATATATATATATATATATATATATATATATATATATATGAAACAGACTGTCGCCTCTAAGTGTTGACTTCAATGTTCACTTTTATATTTACACACGCTCTATCTCTGATATTGAGCACTTTATCACATAAATATAGCACATATTAAGATTAATTTCTTCATATTCTTATATATATATATATATATATATATATATATATATATATATATATATATGATATAACGGTCGCGGAATACACACGCACAAATGCACACACATACGTATATATATTGTTCGCACTGTTGTCATCTTTATTGTCACATTCACGTTTCGGCCGTTGTAGACTTCGGTCTTCTTCAGTTGATATTTACTTGAATTTCGAACCAGACCCAGAGTTGTCACTCTGTATGTTGGCGTTTTCTGAAGAGTGGTTTGAGACTTTTGTGCAGACCTTCTTCACAGGTATATTTCCTGAAATGACCTGACATATAACCTTCACATTCTTGGGTCGCTCAGTAAAGTCACAGGATGTCTGTTCCATTTCCTCCACCAACGGCGAGAACAGCAGTCCAAACAATATAAATAGTGTAAATAGTTACAATACCTCATCTCAGAATATATATATATATATATATATATATATATATATATATATATACACGCACACACAGATACACACACACACAGATACACACACACACACACACAGAGATACACACACACACACACACACACACACACACACACACACACACACACACACACACACACACAGAAGGTCCACGGGTTACGTCGGAGCTGACCGGCTTAAGGGTAGATTCTCCGAGTGACGCCAATTCAGTCTGGTTTCGATCTTAGCTAGAGGCAACCGGACGCAATGAGGCCTTTTAATTTTGAACGTCTAATATGAATCAATTGGAATTTGTACGCAGAGACAAATATATAATGTTTAATATATAAGTTTACAAATTCATAAATCACTAGTTGTTAAAACTACTAACTATAGACAACTTGGAGTGCCTACCGTAAGTAATCTAGGTTAAAGAAAATGTCAGTAACGCCATAAATCATTTCTGAACAGATATTGCTGGAATAGAAAGAATATGAAAGAAAGCGTGAAATATTAAGCAATATTAACCTTCCAGCGAATAATCTGATTTTGAAAGATGAGTCACGAGAACGCATCAAATCGAAAACAAAGAATGAATTATTCAGAGATAAAGAACTGTAGATACATTCGTTTCATAATCCATATTTAATTAACTGTGTCCCCTCCTTCGTTTCCAGGTAAAGACTGATGGCCTCGGCTTTGAAATAGGTAAGAGGATGAGTGAAACGCGATAACTTTTATCCCCGCCTTCATCGGGTCTTACTGCGCATGACTAAACTGATTTTCCGGCGGGGAACCGACGACATCAAATAGGATAAAGAAAAAAAACCCTGCCTTTTGACCCCGATACAATAAATAATGAAATGAAGAAAAGTCTAGTGAAGGATTTATTCTAACTTCATTGCTCACCGACAATCAAATCTTCAATTTCGATATGAATGACTTTTCATAACTTACTTCTATCAAGTAGAAACGATAAGTCAGTTCCTTGGTTGGCTAGAATGTTAAAGGGCTCACTAGGAATTCTAATTCCTTTTTTTTTTTTCGGGGGAGAGGCTTGAGTTTTTCGCCCATATCTTTCTCTTTGTATCTATACACACATATGTCAACTCCACACACACAACCAAACAGCTGACCCGTCTTTTCGCGCAATATACTTCCACACAACCACACATCACACGCCCACACCTACACTCATATACATTTATATGTAAAGGTTAAAAACTGAAGCTCTTGTTTTTCTTTGTTTTACTGAGCTAAATGAAAACTGAGTTGGTCTAAATAAGTACCCCTTTAAATAAAAAAATATGAGTTTTTTTGTTTTACTGAGGTGAATGAAAACTTTTTTGCCTACAGAAGCCTTCCTTCAGTGTTGTTCTTTTTTTTTGTTTTGTTTTACTGAGAAAGGAAAACTAAACGGATTTTGCCTAAAGGCGACAATGTTGTTTCTTTGTTTTACTAAGGAAAATTAATTTTATTTATGAAGCCATTATTTAAGGCAACAGTTTTGGGTTTTTGTGTTACTGAAGTAAAGGAAAATTGATTTTGTCTAAAGAAATCATGATTTAAGGCGACAATGTGTGTTTGTTTTGTTTTACTAAGGTAAAGGAAAATTAATTTTGTCTAATGAAGCCTTGATGTGAGGCAACAGTTTTGGATTTCTTGTTTTACTGAAGTAAAGGAAAATTGATTTTGCCTAAAGAAGCCTTGATTTAAGGCGACAATGTGGGTTTGTTTTGTTTTACTAAGGTAAAAGAATATTAATTTTGTCTAATGAAGCCTTGATGTAAGGTGACAGTGTTGGGTTTTTTGTTTTATAAAGTAAAGGAAAATTGATTTTGCCTAAAGAAGCCTTGGCTTAAGGTAACAATATAGTTTTTATCCTTTTAGTAAGGTAAAGTAAAACTGACTTTGCCTAAAGAAGATTTGTTTTAAGGCATCAATGTTGATCTTTTTTCTTTTACTAAGGTAAAGGAAGACTGATTTTGCCTAAAGAAGCCTTGATTTAAGGCGACAGCTTTGGGTTTTTTGTTTTACTAAGGTAAAGGAAAATTGATTTTGCCTAAAGAAGCCTTGATTTAAGGCGACAGCTTTGGGTTTTTTGTTTTACTAAGGTAAAGGAAAATTGATTTTGCCTAAAGAAGCCTTGATTTAAGGCGACAGCTTTGGGTTTTTTGTTTTACTAAGGTAAAGGAAAATTGATTTTGCCTAAAGAAGCCTTGATTTAAGGCGACAGCTTTGGGTTTTTTGTTTTACTAAGGTAAAGGAAAATTGATTTTGCCTAAAGAAGCCTTGATTTAAGGCGACAGCTTTGGGTTTTTTGTTTTACTAAGGTAAAGGAAAATTGATTTTGCCTAAAGAAGCCTTGATTTAAGGCGACAGCTTTGGGTTTTTTGTTTTACTAAGGTAAAGGAATTTCATCCATTATTTCTCCAACGAAGACATCGCAGTCCATGGGTAATAAAGGAAAGGAACTTGTAAAGGGCCATGATTGTCTTCCTTATGATAGAAAAAGACATTTAAAAATATCTAAATGTATGTATTTTAATATCCATGCACATGATAGATAATAAATACTTATAGGTTGATCTTTAGCGCTTTATATGATTTGGTTATTCAAAAGTATAACATACATATTTATATACATGCATACATACATACATCAATACAGATGTGCCGGCACACCCAAAGACATATGTACACAAGCATACGCGAGAGTTCAAACATATATATTTTTTCGTGTAATACATCAGCTGATTGATGCACTGACACATCATCACATCAATAATGTATTTAGCAGAAATCTTTTGCGGGGTTCAGGAATTACATCATCATAGACATTCTCCAAGATGGCCCAGTCGATACTTGTGTGCCAGCCGTCAGCTACAACTCTTTTCAGAGTGTAAGTCACTCCTAAGCCACTACGACTGTTTAGAGTTCAATCAAGAGCAACTTACGATTCACCAGCTTCTTGTCTCTTCCATAAAAAAGAAGCAGAATACACACACATACATGTATATCTCTCTGTCGCCAGTCTTTCGCTCTCTCTTTCTCTCTCTCTCTCTATATATATATATATGTGTGTGTGTGTTTATATATATATATATATATATATATATATACACACACACACACACACACACATATATATATATATATATATATATATATATATATATATATATGTACACACGCTACACACACACATATATATATATAAAATGAAAGACAGAATAGACGGAGTAAAATTCCACTGTTCGTAGCATTTATTTTTTTAAAAAGTGCTCAATACAAAGTAGAGCAATATATTATTAATATTATTTATTATAAATGATTATAATAAAAACATACACAAAAGCTTTCATGTTACCATCTCCTTAAGAAGTACAACCAAAAGTACTGAAACATGAAAGCTTTTGTGTAACATTTCAACATTTTTATATAATAATAATAATAATAATAATAATAATATATATATATATATATATATATATATATATATATATATATATATAATTGTGTACTTTGGCAGCAATCCCTCTTTTATACAAGTTTCATTAAGACGACTAACAAGGTGTTGCGGTTAAGTTTTTATTTAATTTTTGTGTGTGCTCTTACAATTTTCTTCTTTTTTGGATATAAATTATGTAGAAATTGTCTCTAATGTTCTGTGTGGCCGAGCTCTTTCGGCTATAGTTTTTCCCATTAGCATTATGGCCGTGTTCATAGTTGATCTTATTGAGTGTTGGAAAAAAGAAAAAGCAAACACTCAATAACATCAACACGGCCACAATGTCGAGAAATAAAGAAAAGTATAAGAACACAAGAAAAATTAAATAAAAAACTTATCCGTGGCACGTTGCCATCATTTTTAATCAATATATATGGTTAAATATTAACGAATGCTCAGTGTAAAAGACTTTTTATTTATTGCTTGTATATTTTTGACCATTTTCCTGGTTTCCAGTGAATTGCTTCAGTTATGTGCCATGAGTTTTACGCGCTTAGGCGATCATGTATCTTTCGATATATGACCGACGAAGCAGATTTTCCCTGCAGTAAGTTGCCATTTGTCTATGCGGTAGACCAGTTGCAATTCAAGTCTATAGGACCCGCTCTGTCCTGATATTTACCCATAGCTTGGGGGGAGGGGAGAAGAGGATTCATATCTTTCCCAAAGGTATTAGCACGTAAGTGAATGTTATGGATACGCTTGTAATTCGAACTTGGCAGATAGATAGATAGATAGATAGATAGATGTGCGAATGTCAGTTATGTGTCATACGTGATAAACGCTTAGGCGATCATGTATCTTTTCATACATGACTGACGAGGCAGATTTTTTTCCCGCAGTAGGTTGCTATTTCTTTCTGCGGTGGACCAGTTACCATCCAAGGCTATAGAACCCGGTCTGTCCTGCTATTTAACCATAGCTGGGGGCGTGGAGAAGAAGATTCATATATTTTCCAAGGGTATTAGTACGTCGACTGGAATTCGAACTCGGCTCTCCGATTCCTCAATCCGAGTCGCTATTCAATACTTCACCTCTAATAGTTAAATATAAATTTTCCTATGTCTTTCGTTGAATACTTTTGCCTTTCATAGAACCTTATGAGTTTTGATTAATAATATTGTGATTATATGTGTGCATTGTGTATTTTGTATTATACCTGTTTCTGTTTTTTTCAAATATTCTATCTATTTTATTTTTAGTTAGTTATGAAATATATAATTGTTATAAAATCTTTTAAAGCTTCATTGATACTGTGTTTCGAACATTTGCAGTCGTTTATATGACAGAATATTTGTATAATTATCAGAATTATTGTTATGATTTTTGTTGGTGCTGGCTGATGATACATGATGTAATTGAATAATCGTATAAGTGGCAAATTAATCTGCACGATAGTGTAGTGGTTGTGTTTCCCCTGTATGTTTTGCTAGAATAAGTAATGTTAGATATTCTCCAAGTTGGAAAGAGAAATTATAAACATTGATTGAGGAAAATTAAACTAAAAAAAATCTTTAATCTGTGCGTGTGTGTGTATGTGTTTACTTTTATCCCAATACCAATGTGGCAGGTTTTATCTTTACTGCAAAATCATTATGCTTAAAGAGGCTTTTTTCTAAATGATTAGCCTAAAAAGTTAAAAATAGAACTTACTCTACAAATTTATTACGATATACACCACGCGCACCTTCCGTAGAGTTATACTTAATGAATAATTATTGTAGATTATTTTTACTACAATAAATTCAGTTTTACTTACATGTCCTAAAAATAGGGCCTTGTGCCATGCAGTATAGTGATATTTATCAAGCTGCTTTCTGGAATAGTTACATGTGTAAAGATTTTCATCGTCGTTATGTTTTTTTTTTCTATATAGGGACCCTGCACGAAAGTTATGTAAATATCTATCACAGCAAAACACAAGTTTTCCAAAGCGCAACTGGAATATATTAGAACGAAATTGTATTTTTTGAAACGATGACAAATTTTCTGAAACTGTATCGGGAAATAAGCGCATGTTTTGTAAAATTCAAAGCAAAAGTAAAATTGTCATCATGCAGGGAGATCCATCTATACATCCTATTCGACGTATGAGGGTCAAGCAGCTCAGTTACCAGAAACCAACAGCCAGACACCAGCACGTATGATTTGATTTGTGAAGGCTTTATGCAGAACCAACCACACTTTTTGAAGGGCCGAACACAGAGACCTAGTGCACTACGTGCCATAAGGTCCCCAAACGACCCTCCGCAGGTTTTGAATTCAGACTAGTTGCCATCAAAGGCTATAGAACCCAGTCTGTCCTGCTATTTACCCATAGCTGGAGGGAGAAGAGGATTAATACCTTTCCCAAGGTATACATACTCTATATCTATATACTCCCATGAATATAATCCTTAACAAAGCGTGTGTCCAAGACTGATGGCCGGCAATCTAGTCTCGTTTAATTCTTGCTAATGCAGTTATGATTCTTTAATGTTGAGGCCGTATGTCAGACTAAGTGACATAAAAAATAATTATTCCTCTGTGCTAGACTAAACTTGGCTTACTAAGTATCGACATACAGACGTTAACATAAGAAGTTTGACACACGCATGCGCAAACGGCCGATACGTTTAATCTGATTCTCTTTGAGTATTGTACTACACACCATATCGTTTTGTAACCAGTCTGCAGCTCAAAAGCTTTTTTTTTTTTTTGACAAATTGAAGACATCAAAGACAGCGGGTAATAAACTCTATTTAATAAAAGAAACACGGGAGAAATATGCAGAGAAAGAGGGAAAATTTGTTGAATTGACACAGTTCAAAGCAGAAAAAGGCTCACTTTGATGGCGCATGCGCGGATTTTATTGGAAGAATCACTCATGCGGAAATCACTTCTAATCTCTATTAAAGTGTCTCCGACATCCCCCCAAATCTCTCAGCCCTTTTCCTCTCTCATCCACACACGTAACCATTTTTTTTTCAGACGACCTTTCCCTACCTCTGATGAAGCCTTTTGTCTGACAATTAAACGGTAGCAACAGATGAGGAAACTGAAGTGTCAAAAATAAAATAAGAGAGTCTGACTCAAATTAATAATAGAGCAGCCGTCAACGTAATAACAGAGTAGGCAAGATCTTTTCTTTCTTTCTTTCTTTCTTTCTTTCTTTCTTTCTTTCTTTCTTTCTTTCTTTCTTTCTTTCTTTCTCGGTTCTTTTCGGACCGTCAAAAGCTGACAATATTCGCGCGTTATGTTCATTGATCTGATGTGACAGGGTGAGCTCAGGTCAAGGGAAGACACTCTCGCTTCTTGATCGCAATCATTTTAATTTTAACTCTTCGATTCTGGGACATTCCCAAAGTTAACTGATGTCGAATAGAATCAATTCTTAAAAAAAAAGAACAACAACACCAGCTCATTTGATCACTTATATATATATATATATATATATATATATATATATATATATATATATATATATTTAGTTTATGAAAAATTAGGTAACCCGTATGGGTAAACCCAAGGAGGATAAAATCCAGAGAGCTCAATGTAAATCCAGAGCAAATTTTCATTTTTCGTTTCAACCTTTGGAAGTAAAGTCTGATGATCCGCAATCCTTTAAAAGGGCTGTGGTGAAATAATTTATTACATGGAACCTTAAAGTGGTCTGTCTTTATTTAAATTTATTTGAATTATATATATATATATATATATATATATATATATATAGAAAATTGATATTCGTAAAATTATATAATCCAATGTATATCAAGGCGTACAAAAGAACAAAATTTCTGACAATAAAGTGCTCAATAGTTATCTAGAGAAATAATAATAATTATTAGTCATATATATATATATATATATAATTAAAACGAAAGATGGTCCATGTGTGATTCTTATAATATAAAGATTTAATAGACCGGTTAATGAAGAATAAAAATGATAAAAATATAGTTTTAAGGTATTTTATATTTACAGGTAAAAGTCCTCAATATCAGGGATAGAGCGTATATATATATATAAAATGGGGACTGAAGTCCACACTCAGTAGCGACAGTCTGTTTCATGATTAAGCGTAATATGATTTCTTTTTTTTCACATTCTTATAAAACTTTTGTAGGTTATTTAAAGCCAGAAAATATTTTTAGATTTTTGATACTTTGTGGAGGGACATAATAATGATTTATTGATACATACTCTTCTAATTAACCCATAACTAATTGGAGTAGAGAAATTCATACCTTTCCCAAGGTTATTTGCGCGTAAGTGACTATAACAAACCCGACTGGAATTGGAACTTGGGTGTCCGACTTTCAATTGCGAATCAGAATCCATGATATCACCCGCATGTCGAAGATTATAGCATCTGGTATTCCATTTAGGCCTGAAGATTGTTGCTTTTCTGTGTTGAGAAGTGTAAATCTATCTGGGACATTTTCTTTAAAAGGTTTTCTCGAATACGCAAGCCGGTAGAAGAAATAAATAGTGTTTAAAATAAGCGTGTGTCCACTAAACTAACGCTTGGACTCAGCGGTTTTCAATCTGCTAGTCTGAATCGTCTTCAAGAAGCGAGAGCACTATCTAAAAGGTCAGCCAATCTAACAGTGACCTCATCCGACAATCTTTACTCTTGTTCCATTTGAGGCCTCCTTTGCAAATCGCTTACGGGTCTTAAGTGCCACTTAAGATTATCGCACAAAATTAATAACTGAAACAATTGGTTAAGTTTTCAGATCCTCATACATCGAAACCGACGGGAGAGTCCATTATATATATATATATATATATATATATATATATATAGATGTTTTTGTAGGTACAAAATTTAATGATCGAAATAAAAGTATAAAATTTAATATTACAAGACATATTAAAACAATATTAAATCATCAAAAACCCCACAACAACAAGGAAAGCAACGGTTTCGCTCCCGCTCTTCAGGCTTCCACGGGAGATTCAAAATTAAAACAGAAAAATGTACAATAAGAATAGGTGAAAAAAAAAAAAATATATATATATGCAAGAAGGAACTAGAGTCAGATGACAGCGAGTCCCAGCAAACACTCACGTTTATATATGTATATATATATATATATATATATATAGTCACCCACACTATATCACAGATTTGTGCCAAGACATCCAATTGCATCAAGTTGGAATCGAAACCCGACCGATTTCGTATCAATCGAGGATTCTACACCCAAGAAATCCTCGCACTGCAGAGAGAAAAGGAAATTTTAACGTTTTTCTATATGAAAGACGTCAGTGGCTAGGGAAGCTCGATTCTGTTTGAAGAGTATTGCATTTGTATGTACATACACAACAGTTCAAAGAGGCCAACACGTGTAATTTTTAAATTGATCCCCAAAGTAGTTGTTTTGTACTTTAAATAGGAGAAAATAATTATACATAGTTAAAAAAAGTGAGGCATGATTTTTTTTTATTAGAAATTTTATTATTCAAAAAGGATAAAAGCATTTTATCATTAAATTTTGCTCTCGTCAAAATATCCTCCTTTAACCTTGATTACTGCAGCACAAACTTTTGGCATTTTTTTGCTAAAGTTTCTCAAAGGATAAGTTTCAAAATTAGTTCCATTCTTTTTCCAATGACTCTAAGAACTGATTTTTTTTTTTTTTCGCTCTTCTGTAAATTTCATCGCCTGCTAATTCTGGGGGTTGTTTCAAACTTTTGAACTGTAGTATATATATATATATATATATATATATATATATATATATATATATATATATATAATTAATACATGTTTTTAATCTGATATTATTCCTTATTTCTATAAACATATTATCTAGCATGGACGCTTCTTTGTGTAGACATATCTGTTTTTAAAGAGTAAAATTAATGTCTATCGGCCTAGAGATGAAATTACTTAATAAAGATGAACCTCTAGACATCTCAAAAATATAGACAGTAGACATTGACTTTGCAGAGGCGCTTTTGGGCGCTATCGAAACAGAAAAGCGAGGACTGGGAAGCTCCTGTCCAAATATGACAGCCGTATTCCATTTTAGGCCTGATCTTGTAAAGGCAGGTGATAGCACGAGGGGGTCAGGGACATACTAGAACGGGATAGGTAACCGATCATTTTTCCTGCATTTTCAGCGATGTATCGTATGTACATGTTTCACTTGCGATCCGGAGTTTAAGGCCCAGCAGTAGTTCAAGGCACGAGGCTTTCCCGTGGGGATATCCATTCATCCAAATCGGCGCTAGTTCAGGGTCCGATCGGCGATGGTGGAATATAGCTAGCCTGGTTTTCGAGGCATTGAATGTAACCAGCCAGTTTTTTATGTTCGGATTTTGGCGTCCCATATTCCATCCCCTGTTAAAACACTTCGCAGATATTCAAAATTTCTGTACTTGCTATGGAGAACTGGCCATTGATAACTACCTTCAGGAACCTACCTGTTAGGAAGAATTTGTTGATTGAGAAAACCCTTCCACTGACACCATAACCGGAGAGTTTGCATAATAATCCTTTGTGCCACACCTTGTCAAAGGTCTCTGATATATCTAGTGCTATGTTCCTGGTGGTGTGTTTGCCATCAAGAGCCTCACTGATTCCGTGAGTGATGGTATTTAGAATGCCGACAGTAGATTGGGTTGACTGAAGCACATACTGCTCATCATTGAAGAGTTCTTGTCTAGGTGCTCAATAACCTTATTGATTATGGCCTCAAAGAGTTTGCTGATGATAAAACAAGAACTGATTTGTGTGGGGAAACTACACTACATGGATATAAAATTTCAACTTCTTAAATAACAATGTTTATGAGGTGCCAAATTTTGTCAATCATTGTAGCAGCTTGTGGCATGTAAATTTAAGCAAATTTCATTTTGTTATTAATTCTGAACAATTTGTTCAATCAAAATGTAATTGTTAGGATTATTAAAAAAAATTGTTTTAAAATTTCACCCTTAGTAAGGAAATACAGCCACTAAGAATCAAAGGGGTCAATTAGTGTGATAGAATATGAGTAAAAAATAACATTAAGGAGAGAAAACAATAAAAGAACAAGAATTAAGACAGAAGAAAATGATTGATTGACAATTCATATTTTAAATTTTTAGAGATTAGCATAGAGCTGAAATGATTAGAATGACATTTTTAATCTTTTTACCCTAAGCAAAACAATAAAGCCACTAGGATGCAAAGAGTTATTAAGTGTGAGACATTATTAAGAAGAGAGGATAATAAAAGAACAGGAATTAAGAAAACGGAAGATAACGATTGATATTGCATTTACATTTCTGAATGTCAAAGTTGACCGGGAAGCAAGTAGCCGGAAGAGAGCTACATAAATGAAAAATGCAAGAGAAGAAACTATTAGCATAGAACTTACGGTTACATCTAGCCATTTCATCTGTAAAATGATGGGACCTTGGCGCCAATCTAGTACTGCACTTAAATTCATAAAGTCTAGGTGCCAAAGAGGAAAGTGATATTTCTTTTGCTTTAATACAAAAATATGGCATAAGGCCAAAAGTGGGGTTAGAGGAAAGCTAGCCACGATGACTGACCCAAACAGACCACAGTATTCCTTACACCCAAGCAACACATTCTTACTTACCATTCTTACTACAGCCACCATAATACCATAGAGGAAAGTAATATTTATTTTTAATAATACAAAAATGTGGCACAAGGCCATAAGGGGGGATAAAGTAAGATTGGTCTTCAATCTTAAACTTAGCTAGCCACGATGACTGACCCAAACATACCACAGTATTCCTTACACTAAAACGACGCAGTGGAGAACTTGGAGAAGGGACTTAACAGAAGATAACTGATAACTGACATCCATTAAACATGGCACGTGGAACTAGAACAGTCTACCCCAGTGAGCGAAATAAAGGGTTCAGTTCGACATTCCAACCACCTGAAGAAGGCCGGAGCGTACAACAGCCGAAACGTTGTAATAAATATGGCGACAAAGATGAGGAGAATAGTCCAAATAATGCAAATAGTGAACGCATTCTTACTTACCATTCTTACTACAGCCGCTATAATATCTCAACGTCTGTATGTGGTCCTAACTTGTTTCCATTTGTACAATTTGTTTGCGGGAATGTGACCGGGAATGAAAATAACAACATTTAAAAATGAAACCCCAATGAATATCTACAAAAGAGGAATATTTCACCAGAATAATTACCATGAAAATATTTATAGAATAGGCACAGGGGTTTTATGTTACAGCAGCGGGAAAGTGACTGCAGCTAAGATGCCTGCTCGTAACTAATAACATTAGCATTGTTCCTGTATCTGATTTACAGATTTATAGAGTGAAATTTAAATTTCATAAAATTTGTATTTACAGGGTGAGTCAAATGTGGCGGCTAAATACTGGGAAGTCATGTTGTTAAAATTCATCGTGCAGGTTGTAATGGCCCAGTGGATAAAAGCGTTTTTGAATCCAGTCACTTGACCTAAAGAGTTATGAATTCAATACCTCATTACAACAAAGGCGAAAAAAAAAAAAAAGACAAAACTTGGAAAGTTAATTTAAAGGGAGATGACTAATACTGAGACATCAGGAAGAGGCATGGCAAGTGGAACTAGAATAATCCACTCCAGTGAACGAAATAAAGGTTCCAGTTCGAAATTCCAATCACCTGAAGAAAGCCGAACAATGTAGATAGTGTAAATTATTACAATACCATATCTCAGAAATATAGACAGATTTCGTCATGACTTGGCGAAAACTTTTGGCGTTAAATGGATCGATTAATTAACCGACTTACTCCCCAGGCCTCACTTGTCCCGATTTCTTTCTTTAGGGGATAACGAAAGACCCTGTTTGTTATGAAAATGCCTCGTACCATTCAGGAATTGAAAGCTCAGATCACTGTAGAATTTAAGGAAACTGATATTGAACTCTTCGAAACTATGTGCCATCGTTCGTCTGCAGTCATGCATTGATCGCAAGAGGGGACACTTTGGACATTGAAACTGCATGTTTGATAAATTTCTTAATAGTTTTTCTCCAAATAAAGGGTTAGATAAATATGTACCTCCTTGATTTCTACTTCCTTCCACACTATAATACGAATGTCAAACAATCAAATTTCGGCGGTAAAAAACAAAACAAAAAAAAAAAAACAGAATATATCTAGAAATTTTCGACAAAATCCAAAGAAGGGTCTGTAATGTTATCGGTCCTGACCTGGCATCTCGACTTTAGTCACTTTCTCGGCGACGTCACGTGACTTCCCTCTACCTGTTCTATAAATATTTTCATGGCAATTGATCTAATGAGCTCTCCTCCATGATACCTCAACCATATGAAGTTAGGCGTACAACTAAAACTAGTTCTCATTGCTTTACTATTGAAATAGTGAGATATAACCGTAGGTTCTATTCTCATAGTTTCTTTTCTCGCACTCCTCGCCTGTGGTTTCTTTCTTTCTTCTGGTTTCCTGTTTCACTGTCCTCTACGATCTTCAAAAATTTAAATGCTACATTAATCGCCATCTTTCTGAAACCTGCCCTTTTTTATAGTACTTCCTCCTCATTAAAGTTTTCTCATTCTCTTTAACTCTCAGTAATCCCTGGTATCTTAGTTGTATTACCACCTTGCTCGGGGGTGAAATGATTTAAAAAAATAAAATAAGATCAGTAAAATTGCTAACGATCTATAGAAAACGTTTTATACTGAAATGTTTAATTTTATATTCTGAACCCAGTTTCATTGTCACCGACTTGGGCATTTTTTTGCTAAAAGATTGAGTTAAAGGAATGAATGTAACTACTTAGGTTTATGAGCCTCGAAGTGGCTGTTAAGAATTCAAACGAGGCTCGTGGCAAGCGTTATCTCGCAGCTGATAAGAAATGGCGGAAATTTAATTCTCCTCTCGTCTGTCTGCTTTCTTTAAATCGCGTTTGGTTATGCTGTTGCATTAATTAAAAAAAGTACTTTTTACTCCTACCCTCTCTCTTTCTTTTTCTTTCCGAAAGATTTAGTATCATTGATGGTTTGGAAAAAGGATTTAATAACGATTTTCACAGCTTGATGGAAGAAAATGAATTACTGTTATTGCGTCTGGTCCAATGATAGAGCGGTCTGGAAGAAATGAGGTCCTGTCTGGCTTGGCAGGGCAATTTTACTTAAAACTTACATAAACGCATGAGTGTGACAAATCCGTTTACTTTTCCTTTTTTTTACTTTCTCTTCTTTCTTCACATACCTATACATATTCCATAGAAAGCTTAGTTCTGGCACAAGGCCAGAAATATACTGCACGCAATACGGATCAAGCACAATAGTAATTGACCAGCGTGTTAACTATTCTTAGATTTATTTACCGTATCCTTCCAGGACATCTATCTATCTATCTATCTATCTATCTATCTATCTATGTGATTTTGTTTAAGGATTAAGGCTCCCCACAACTTCCCGTCTTCTGTAGCTCTAAACAACATTTAACTCTTTACCATCCCTATCTACATAACATCGCTCTGTCATATGTTCACACAAACTCGTTAGATAAATATCTGCCTATAATTCTGAGATGAGGTATTGTAATTATTTACACTATTTACATTGTTCGGACTGTTGCCCTCATCTTCGACGTTTCGGCTGGTGTACTGTCCGGCCTTCTTCGGGTGATTGGAATTTCGAACAGAATCCCATGGCACATGGAAGTAGAACAATCTACCCCGGTGGACGAAATAAAGAGTTCGGTTCGGAATTCCAATCACCTGAAGAAGGACGGAGCTTATAACGGTTGAAACGTCGTGAATATGGCATCAAAGATGAGGATAACAGTCCGAACAATTTAAATAATATAAATAGTTAGATAAAGTTACGAGCAAGGATATTACAAATATGATATTCTTTCGGAAAAGATTTCTTTAGTTCCTGACTGTGTTTTAGGTAAATTATTGTCGCCTAATAATAAAAATATTATATATATATATATATATATATATATATATATATATATATATAGAGAGAGAGAGAGAGAGAGAGAGAGAGATAGAGAGAGACTGAGAGATATATGAATATACAGATGGATATGAATAGACTGAGATAGATAGATAGATAGATAGTGATATATATGAATATATTGAGATAGGTAGATTATGAAAACTCTGACATATATATATATATATATATATATATATATATATATATATATATATATATATATATATATATATGGTGGTCTCCACTTACAAAGCGAGTATGACCATCACTGAAATGCCCAGCCCTTCAGTTACACTCCCGACCCACAACACTGCATTCATCGGTTGTATGAGTGACAATGGCTCATCAAGCCAGTCGTC
>CAHIKZ030004764.1:1132500-1137500 GCA_903632075.3 Acanthosepion pharaonis | reverse complement strand
ACTGACCAGACACAGAATGTCTTCCCCACCCCAAATCCAATAACCCTCTTCCTCTATGTTCAAAATCTCACTCCCCCTACTAACTACACCGATAAGGACAAAAAAAAAGCCCAATTTTTGAATCTAAGTTTATTTTGACAAGAAGTTTCGCACAGCAAGAAATCAAACAGGGATCGGATTTTTGCTAACACAAGCAGTCACACCAGCCACAAGGACAAGAGTTGGTGAGTTTTCCCTGTTTCCCAGTTTATTTCTCGCACCGCCGATGAAGGAAACAGGCATGCCCGATAATTCAGGACTTAAAACCTTAATTTCCGTGCTTTATTTTTGTCTTGTGTTTAATAATCAATATTTAATACATATTTTTCATACTGATCACATTGGTACCCTTTCGTTTACACTTATTTTATCAACCAACTTATTTTACACACACACACACACGCACACACACACACATATACATACACACACACACACACATATATATATATAGATTTTTTTCTGTAGTTCACTGCTACCAACAAGCAGAAAATTATTTTTCTCTCGATGATGGCCATGTTTGCCGAAACTAGTCGAGGATTCTAAATGAAATAATAATAAAATATTATTTTTGAACAGGAGTAGAAGTTTGGCCTTTGTTTCCTGTTTAGGATTGGGTTCTCGGCCTCCTCTTCTAAAATATTCACATTTTCTTTCACCCCAACTAACCTCTTACGTCTTAGTGACATCATCATCTTGCTTGGAGTGAAATTATTAAAATAAGATACAGTTCATATGCATTTATCTTATATATGTATTGTATTTTTCGTACAAAGTCTCAGGCAAGATTCGAACTCGGTTTTATGATTTCTTTTTACACGCTGCTCATCAATCCGCCACTTACTCAATGTCAAAGTGCCCATTATTTTATTAAGTTTAGTTTCGGTACCAGGCTACAATTAGCAAGCACCCAGTGAGGATCTAACTCTCTACACAGCTATAATGGCCAACCAGAATAATTCACTAACTACTATCCTACGCTAATGAGACCACTCATTTAATAAAAGCCACTTAGTTTTGGCACAAGATCATATGTATGGGCATCCGATACTAATAGGTTACAAGCTGGTTTACTATTTCTCCGCTATGAGTCACCCTCTGTTACATTATAACGTATTGGTTGAGCATGCAAATTTAACGACTGTTACGGAACAGAGGTAGTTTTCTTTAATGTGCCATATCCAGATGTAGGTGATCAAATCTTTCCACAACTTCCCGCCTTTTGTTGCTTGAAGTAAATTTTGACTCTTTGCCATCTTTCTACCGTCTATTCACACAAACAAGTTAAGTAGTTTACTCGCAGTTTCACCTTGTTTCATCTAACTTCAGCGTGTCTTGTGTGTATTAAATTCTTCGGGCATTCTTTCCTCATTATGTGTCCCTTTTGACGGTTAAGTATAAGTTTCTTTGGCGTTCTCATTTTTTTCTGATTTTGTTTTACACGCTGTTAATCAGTAAACCATTTATTCCTACCCCGGATATAAACTGTAACCAATCGTGGCGTAGATAGGCTAGACCTACGCAGAGGTGCAGACTGGTATGTATAAACCGAGTCAGACAAATACGATACATACTTGAAAAGAGACACAAATGTAGGCGACATAACTTTCCGTTCATTCTTTCAGATCTACTAATGTGGAACACAAAAATATGTAATGAATATCGTTGCATTGTTACATGAAAACTTGGCAAGTATTCACACGTTAGCTATATATCAGGTCATCCCATAAGTTCTGTCCGAATTTTAACTTTTTGTTAAAATGAACGAAGTTTAAAGAGTATTTTATAATGTCTAATGCAGCTGAACATTATTTTTATGTTTAGATGCATTTAAACTGATCAAATTTTATTTCAGAGAACAATAAAATTAAATTTTGTTTGATTAAAACCCTGCTAACATGAAAGTACCCAAGAATCATTTGAGGCACATAATGCTTTATGAGTTCAAGAAAGGAAACTCAGCAGCCGAAGCGGCTAGAAACATTCACTCAGTTTATGGAGGGGAATGTGTGAATGAAAGAACTTACAGAAGATGGTTTGCAAAATTCAGAGGTGGAGATTTCACCCTTGAAGATGAAGATCGAACCGGACGTCCAGTTGAGTTTGATGAAAAGCTTCTTGAAGAAAATCCTGCTTTTTTAGTTGAGGAATTGGCAGTGGTTCTCAGTTCAAACCATACAATTGTTCATCGTCATCTTCAACAACTTGGAAAAGTTCCTAAACTTGGTATTTTTCGTACAAAGTTTCTTAATTGCTTAGCTTAGACCAAATTAAAGGCAATATCAGGCAAGATTCAAACTCGGTTTTCTGATTTCGTTTTACACGCTGCTAATCAATCCGCCACTTACTCCACACCAAAGTGTCCATTATTTTATTAAGTTTAGTTTCGGTAGCAGGCTACAATTAGAAAGCACCCAGTGAGGATCGAACTCTCTACACAGCTATAATGGCCAACCAGAATAATTCACTAACCACTATCCTACGCTAATGAGCCCACTCATTTAATAAAAGCAACTTAGTTTTGGCACAAGATCATATGTATGGGACATCCGATAGATATTGAACTCACTACTAATAGGTTACAAACTGATTTACTGACTATTTCTCCGCTATGAATCACCCTCTGTAACATTATAACGTATTTGTTGAGCATGTAAATTTAACGACTGTTACGGAACAGAGGTAGTTTTATTTAATGTGCCATATCCAGATGTAGGTGATCAAATCTCTCCACAACTTCCCGCCTTTTGTTGCTTGAAGTAAATTTTGACTCTTTGTCATCCTTCTACTGTCTATTCACACAAACACGTTAAGTAGTTTACTCGCAGTTTCACCTTGTTTCATCTAACTTCAGCGTGTCTTGTGTGTATTAAATTCTCCGGGCATTCTTTCCTCATTATGTGTCCATTTTGCGGGTTAAGTGTAAGTCTCTTTGGCGTTCACATTTTTATGACTTCCTTATTGCTGACATGTTCTGTCCATGTTACACTTAGCATTTGCTCGTCACTGTCTTCTCAAGTGTCTTCTTCATCTCCAAGGAAATAATCTCGATGACAGAAAATTACTATTTACAATGAAATATTTTTTTCTCCCGGCCATTTTTGGTGCATAAACTTCTTGGAAACTGAAGTAAAAAGGAGGTAAAATTGCAAAAGACTAAGATGTCAAAATTATAAAAAAAACTGACACTGCAAGAATGTTGGTAGCGTAGCGGCTATCGGCGCGGGGAGTACGGAGTTCGAATTCCAGCCGAGTTCGAAACATTCACTTTCGTATAAATACCTTCGAGCAAAGTACGAATGGACCTCTTCTTCCACCATCTTGGAGTTAAATAGCAACAGGGAAAACTGAACTCTTTAGCTTTGGTTGGCATCTCTTCTAGGAGAAGTAGAACTCAGAATTCAAAACTGTTTTAGTGTGGGGCTGGCAACCCCACTCTTAAAAAAACAAAATTCTACTTCCTATAGAAAGCACAACAAAAAGCAACACCTCGTGTGGTGAAGCCGTGACAATTTTCTCTAAAGACCAGAAGGACACTACGAAATTATCGAAGACAGGCACATAAAAAATACATGCGTTGATGATGTGTCATTCATTAATGGAAGCATAAAAAAACGACCAATAATCATCCTCAAAGCACCCGCCAACACAAAAAAAACAAACAAACAAAAGTGATATTGACGCTCAGGAAACAATTACAAGTCATTCGCTTTTGAGCAGCCGACATTTAAAGGCAGAGCTCTGTTATTGAAGTTGTTCAGACGACTTAAATAATTTCGCCCCTTGTTCAGCCTTTCTTTTTATTTCCATTTTCTACGCGAATAAAACAATTATTATCAACTATAGGACTTCTAACAAATCGTTTCATAGTCATCAAACTACGTGTACTCCACTGTTTCAATGTTTTCAAAATACGCATTCATACAATTAGGCATATTTAATATCTAAATGTAAGTTATCTTTTATATATTCGACTAAATATATTTACTTGCGATAAAACTATTCGGGGATCTCAAGAAAGTACGTTCAACATTTGATATTCTTTCACTGTATCTTTCAATCGGCAGTCGACATTCTTGTTGTCTGATCCAAGATCAAACCAGAATAAACTTTGCAGCGTATTCTTCAAAGAATCTAAATGCCTCCATGACTCCTAATTGCCAAGTGCAGTCTAAGGTAAGCGACCCAGCTGCACAAATAGGTGTAGATATATTCTCCTATTTTCCAGTTCGCACGTCTTTCTAGACTTTTGAACAGGAGAAAAAGTTTATTCCTTGTTTCATGTTTAGGATTGGTTTTCTGGTTCCTTCTAATGCTTTCGCATTCACTTCATTCCTAGCAACCTCTTGCATCTTCATCATGGAACAGTTAATATTGCCATTACGTTAGAAATAAAGAAAACAGATACTACACTTTGATCCCGATGGCCAGGGTGTGATGAAAAGCGTGACTTGAATGCCGAATATTTCCTTATAAGTGAACGCCTAATCTTACTGTTATCATTAATATTACGGGTAGAACCATGAATCAGGCTATCAACCAATCTATCCACCCATTTTCATTCTATCCGCTGTAAATAGATTATAGCAAATTACTTCATGATTAATCGATTCTACCACCTGACAACAGGTAATCACGTTTCTAAAAGAATTTTCACTCTGGGAATGTCAAACAAATCTGGAAACCGCTTATATATTCAAACTTTCGGCAAAAGATATTCAGAAAAAGACCGCGATTGTTAGCTCGCAAGATAGACAGAAAGTTAACAGATAAAGTATCGTATAAATTGCTTTGTCCTTGGACAAAAGTCTGATGAATATATTTTTAAAAGAACGACTTCACAGACGTGACAGATTAAAGTAAACTATGTCACAAATACATACATGGCTCCGTGCAACATGAGAGACTTGAATAATCTAGCGGATTTTTTTTCAGCGTATAACAAATAATTAAGGTCTTGT
>CAHIKZ030004764.1:995000-1130000 GCA_903632075.3 Acanthosepion pharaonis | reverse complement strand
TGGATAGCGGTATCGGAGATCCGAGTTCGAATTCCAGTCAGATCCATTACATTCACTTGCGTGCTAATAACCTTGGGAAAAGTATGAATCCTATTCTTTTCTCCCCTTGTGGATAAATAGCAGGACAGACTGGGTTCTATAGCCTTGGGTGGCAACCGGTCTAGGAGAAAGTAACTCTGAATTCAAAACTGTATCTAGCCCTGGCGTAACACATACTATTAAAAAATTTAAAAAAATAAATAAAATTCGGAGTCAGAGTTAAGTTCGTTGATTTCAGCCTCGTTCTGGTGCCAAACACTAATGACCTTGCTGTTCCTTTGCATCTATCAGCGACGTGGAGAGCGAGGAATATGCTGCATCGGCAACATCTTGTCCCCCATATCACTCTACCCAGGCATGATGGGTGGGATCAAATCAACAGTCATTGATGACCGACAGAGGCCTATCTATCTGATTGTCCACATCTTTGTTGTTATCACGATGTTTCGAAAGGAAATATTGTAAATAATGGTTTGTTAGAATTATAAAAAATTCAGAAGGATCATGTCTTTCCTTTCCTAAAGGACATTGCACCAGACTTTACTCGCTAATCTCTTCTTGAATTTATTTTTTTTTTTTTGAAAGGGAATTCACATTTCGCAAATAGACGTTTGTTTTGATCCCAGGTAAGAGTAATGACACCATGTTTCGTCAAGATAATTAATCCCAGAAAACTGTCACCTTTTGTCTTCTAGTGGCTCAACAGGTTCCGACCAATATGCATTCGGTGGGTTTTTTTTTCTGTTATTGTGCGAACGCCTCCAAACAATTTTCAAATCATGATCTGAAAATTGCATGAGGCATTAGACAATCAACATGCAATGTTAATTTTTTATATTCATGATGTCTGTTTTCTACAAATGCCCTCTCTCTGCAATATTCTTATCTCATAAATATAGTAAAATTTAAATTATAATTATTGTATATATATGTAGGTGTGTGTGTGTGTGTATGCGTGTGTGTGTGTGCAGAAATAATATTGGCTATATCAACGCACTTAGAAATTTATAGCTTATATGAAAAAAATCATAATAATCAGGATAATTTACTTTCTTCACAGTTCATCGACAAAGCGAAAAATTATTCATAATAAAGTGCTGAGAAGCTATTAAACACACACACATTTATATATATATATATATATATATGCTCAGCGGATGTGCACAAGTTGTAAAGGCTTCGTCTGTGTGATCTTTATCAAAAGTAAAAATTGAAATGAATGTTTTCTCTCGGTAGGTAAAATGAGGTAAATCACTAGAAAAATTAACATATATGGCTTCACTAATGAATGACATTTTCATATCAATTTCCTTCTCAAGGTGGCATTCCTGAATAATAATAATAATAATAATAAAAAATAAAATAATAATAATAATAATAATAATAAACGGGAGGTTGTCCTAGAAAATAAAAAAAAAAGATTAAAATACTTTGCGTCTTTGACATCCATACCGCCCCTAGCAAGAAGACGGAAGTTAGTTTTCGGTTTTTTTAATGTACTATGATTGAAATATAAAGTTGGAATAATTCATTACCTGATGCAAAGATTTCTGTTTTTTTTTTTTTTAGAAACTCTTTTATTAGTATGGATGTGCGAGTAGTGTATCGGTTAGTGACTCGGAAGAGAAATCAGCGAACCGAGTTCGAATTCTGGCCGATTTCATCACGCCCACTTTCGCACAAATACCTTTGTGAAAAGTATGAACCCGTCATTTTTCAACTCATTCCCAAACATGGGTTAAGTAGTTGGAGATAAATTGAAAAAGGCTGAGTTCTTTAGCCTTGGTTGTCAATCAGTCTAGAAGAAGTTTAACTCTGGATACCTGAAGCGAAATATACTCCGTTAAGCTATTTTACCCTGCCACAGCTGCAGTACATGTGGTGTATCAATGACTCTAATGGCTCAAGGGAATCATAGCTGTGTTTATTCATATAAATTCTTGGGATCACTATTCAGAGTATGTTTCATGACTTTCTATGACCTTTCACCTCAGCTGTTTATCATTAGAAGAATTTCTCAACGATTATTTCAATATGAGAAGACAAAGTGTCTTTATTTTTACAATGATGTTTACCCCATGCAAGGCCCAAAAACCACTCGAGGTAGAGCGTTACAGAGTAAGAGGCACAGTTTATGCAGATATGTGGAGAAGATAACGGTTAATCCTAGAGGTGAACAGGTCAGGGGTGTAGTGATCGGAGATGCATCCTCTTGGGAGTCGGTTATACAAAGTAGCAGTGCAGGAGAATAAGTAAGCTCGAGTGGCACTAACATCTCACCAATGGAATACGAACAGAATGGGAGTAGTTCGCTATAATGGGCGTGGCATGGCGGGTCTTGGAAGTGAAGGTTAGAGCTGGTGGAACTAATGAAGGTAGATCGCCTGGAGACTTTCCATGGAAATAGCGAGGAAGCAGCGAGAGGCTTACGACGTTTCTTTTTTTGTAAAGGGGTTGTAGAGTGGTAAATAATTCATCGTTCTAAGGATGAGGAGACGTTTTTGAACACTTTCGAGACCATAAAGTAATGACTCAAACAGCTCCTGTCCATATATGGTAGCAGTACTCCATTTCAGGCCTTATCTAGCTCATGTAAAGGTAGAGAATAGCAAAAGGAGGTACTTACTGAAGCAGTACAGGGAACCGCCCATTTTGCAAGTATGTTTAGCGATGTACCACTTCAGGTCTGAGTTTGTGCTGGCGTACAAGTCGACCTCAAGATACTATGATTTAGACCAATATTTAACGTATAGGTCGACCCCAAACATACTGTAGCCTACTGTAACTCTGTATGGCTGTCTGGGATGAGACTTATTGTCATTAGGTCACCTACTTAAATATGTAGAGTTGAGTAAATAATACTGTTATCTACTTTAATCTTTACGTATGCAAATAGTACAAAGATGTTCCATTGTTTAGGTAGTGCGAATCAGATATATAAGAGAAAACTTGTGAGAAGAGGGGAGTGTTCGCCTGTACAGAAAGTATTTTCAGGCTGGTACAGAGTGTCCACCTGTTTCCACCTGTTTCCACGCCGAGCGACAGTATTTATATGCACCGCAAACCACCGGAACTGCTGTTGGAAAAATAAAACTGTATTCTCCCTATACACAATGGATCGTATTATCTTCGTTGTGTCCAAGTGAATCTTTCTCGACTTCATCCCCTTATGAGCGTACCATGACTTTGTCAGCTTCGGTTAACGCCCACAAGCCATCTTCAAAAGCAAAACATAACGAAACACAACGTGGGGTCGATTACATGTTTAGCGAATCTGTTAGTACGGTAGTGTGTGGCCAAACTATCAGTGACCCAAGTTTGTGAGACAAAAATATTTTTAGGCATGAAAACGACCCAAAAATATTTTTAGACTTGAAAATTCGACTTGTAGACTGCAATTTACGGTAGTTAAGATTTCCTAAAGTATTCACCTTATTTATTTCGTTCCAAGTAAAATTTCATGAATAAAGGTCAATTTTCGCTAATAAATGAATGGAAGTCGTAAAGCAACTGGTCTTCCTTACCGTAGTCTCTCTTACAGAACTTCTTGACGTTCATGCGGCGTCTGGATCGGCGACACTTCCGGCATGTGTTGTCTGAAACGATTCAAAAGGAAAATGCAATAAATCAACAATTGATAAAGAAAGTTTACAAATAAAAAAAAACAGTTATTGTGACTTAGTTTCAAACATTTACCATTTCTCAGACTTCTGGCCGGGATCAATGCATAGAATCTGTTCTCATTTTAGTGGAGAAGGCGCCTGGTCATAGGGATTCTAACCATATTGCAATAATTTCTTCATTACCCTAAGAGAGATAAGTTCGGTATAGTATCAACACCCGCCCGAGAGTAGTTGCGGAACCTCGGCAAATTTTGTCCTTGGCCCGTATGTATGCGTATGGCTTTCAAAGTTGAAAAAAAAAAGAACACCTTTTGTCACATCCTATCTTCGTGGGAGGTCAGGTAGATAAATTAACGAATTATCCGTTGTGATCGGTTAGAGATACGAAAAACCAAGCAATTTACAAAAAATTAAATATCTAGGTAGTATTTTAACAGAGGACGGAATATTCGAAATCTGAAGGTGAGTTGGGATAACAAAAGTTGCTTTTCAAAAGCTAGGTAAAGTATTAAGCAACAAGAAAATTTCGTATGAAGTTTTACAGAAGATAGAAACAAAAAGGACACATATACATATCATCAGAAAGAGACAGTTGAAATTTCTAGGGAACATAACGAGGAAAGAGAGCTTAGAAAATTCGACACTCACAGGACAGATCGAAGGCAAAATGGACATAGGAAAACATCACATAACCTACCTAACGAGCTTGACAGAACCGGGATTAGGAGAGACACCATTTATTAAAAGCCACAAAGGACAGGTAATTGTGGAGAACCATTGTCGTCAACGTCCTGAAGGGACACGGCACACTGCTGAAGAAGCTTTTATTCTGGCTAATTTAAGGAATTTTATAAGGGAAAGAATAACCAACTTTTATGTTAATTTCTGAAATATTTTAATTGCATATTGTTTAATTCGTTTTTGGTCCGAATTAAGCAATGTAACATAGAAGGTAACCAATGTAGCTACTATTTTCTGTCTAGCTCGCGTCAGTAAATGACGCGCAACTGGCAGTGGGACTGAGCAGAAGTGGAATTGTCTTTAATCCCCCTAAAAAAAATCGTGATACAGCTTCATCTACCGCAAGGAAAGTTGCTTCTCTATGTCGTTCCATAAGTTTTTTCTCGCCTGAGTCCATCCTTCAAATTTACAAATCTCCCATTTGTCCTTGTATTGAATACTGTTGCCATATATGGTGAAGTGCCCCTCACCGCTTCTCATCAACAGAGAAGAATAATCGTACCAGTCCGTCTATTTGAAATTCAAGGTCAATCAGTAGATACTGAAAGAAAGAAAGAAAGAAAGAAAGAAAGAAAGAAAGAAAGAAAGAATGGAGGGAGGCAGAAAAGGAAGAAATGAAAGAAAAGAAAGAAAGAGAGAATGGAGGGAGGAAGAAATGAAAGAAATAAAGAAGGTAAGAAAGGAAAGAAGGAAGGAAAGTAAGAAGGAAGGGAGAGAAGAAATAAGAGAAGAGAAGAGAAGAGAAGAAAGAAAGAAAGAAAGAAAGAAAGAAAGAAAGAAAGAAAGAAAGAAAGAAAGAAATGAAAGGAAGGAAGAAGGAAAGAAAAGAAGGAAGGGAAAAATGGAAGAAGTAAGAGAAGGGAGGAAAGGCAAAGAAAAAAATAAAAAAGAAAGAAAGAAAGAAAGAAAGAAAAGACAAAATGAAAGTAAGTAGGAGATGAATGAATGAATGAATAAAATGAAAGAGGGAAAGAATTAATGAAGGACGAAATGAAGGAGTAAAGGAAGAAATGAAGGAAAGGCAGATAGAATAAAAGGAATAAAGAGTGAAAGAAAAGAAGGAAGGAATGGAAGAAAGGGAGAAAGAGAAAAAAGAAAATGGAGAAATAAATAAAGGATGACAAGAAGGAAGGAAGTCGGAAATAAAGGATAGAAAGAAAGGAAAATAAAGAAAAGGAAGAAACAATAAAAGGAAAGAAAGAAAGAAAGAAAGAAAGAAAGAAAGAAAGAAAGAAGGAAAAATGCATTTTATTACGATTTGATCTAGTTCATTCCTGTACTTAATACTTTTATGATTTATTCTGTGGAGTGCAAACCCGAACAGATTACGGCACCAACGACCACCAGGGGGAGCTGCGTGGCCGAGAATAATCTGTTATTTCTTTTTTGTCTATCATGAATGCCGACATTTATTTATTTATTTATTTTACGTGGAGGGAGGAGTAGGAAATATCTTTTTTGACGGTCGATTATGTCTACAGAAAAAAATGAAATCGCTTGGAAAAATGGGGTCTTGCATGCTCGTTAGCTCTATTAAAAAAAAAAAGGACTCGGTAAGTAAAATTGGCGGGAAATACACATAGATGTTTAAATGCGTACTTATTGATGTGGAAGGGTAGTTGAGGTCAAAGAGAACACGTATGCTGATGAGAACGGGGATGGGAAGTGGGAGTGCGGAGAATAAATAGGAAAGATTAGAGAGAATTCTGGTAGGGGTGGATACGAATACCGTTTCCTTTTTCAGGGTGGTATAACTCACGTGACCGTTCTTTTGATCTTAGTATTTGTTTTTTTTTTGTTTCTTTTACCTTTATTGATTTTCAATTGAAATGTAAGTATAGGATTTACTTACAGTTTATTAATGATACTCAGTATTTTTATGATTGTAGAACTTCTCTCTCGAAAGCAAGCGAAACATTAATAATAATAATGTGCCAAAAATGTATTCATTGATGTCTCCAAGGACGCATAGCACAGTAACTAAAAGCGTCGGTTGAAGTAATCCAGTGACTTGATCCAAAGAGTTGTGAGTTCAATACCTGGCCACAGAAAAGCTGGACAAAAATAAAAAGAGTTGAGTTACTAAAGAGAATTTTTTGTGATGTCAACGAACACACGTTGCCACTTTTGTAATGTCAACGAATATTCGTTGTCACTTTCGTAAATGCTCTTTGTAGTAGAGACTTTGTAATCACAGATACAACTATAGTAACGCCGTTGAACAATACTGGTGTCAGACGCCTTCGAATAGCACCTGCACTAATAGTACTTACTCGGTAAAGCACCGTTTAGTGATCTGAATAGAGTATACAATAGCGGTCCGTATAGTAATAGAGGAGAGACTACAGGTGGTGATCCGTATAGTAATAGAGGATAGAATAGAAATCGCGATCAGTTAGATGTCACGCCACCTCCTACTTATGCGACGCCTCTATGGTCACGTGGTCTACTTAATTCAATAATGGGATTGCCTGTGTTTGCTCACTGGCGATCTATGTTCAAACTCAAGTGTCGGCAGCGACACTTGCTATATAACAGAAATAACTGAAACTGAGATATACGTGGCACTAGAACAACCTCCCCCTTCCGAAATTCGGTTCGAAATTCCAACGTATATCACCTGAAGAAAACCGGAGCGTACAAAGGCCGAAACGTCGCGAATATGACAATAAAGATGCAAACAACAGCCGGAACAATTTAAATGGTAATAATAATTACCATTTAATAAATAATAATAATTTTTCAATAATAATAATAATAATAATAATTTTTCAATAATAATAATAATAATAATAATAATAATTTTTCAATAATAATAATAATAATAATAATAATAATAATTTTCAATTCAAACAGATAAGGAACTGGAGCGCAACAAATTAGTGGAAGACAATAATAGGAAAAGGAGGGTGAATCAGTGATCCATCGGGCCCTTTTATATAAGGATAGAGCAAACGATAGATGAGAAACTAAAAAATTATGACCCATTGAAGTTTGAACCCTCAAGGCTTTGAATGTTGAAGAAAAACGCCAAACCTGTTTCGAAATATCAAAACTGTCAGCTGGATACAAGCATTTTCTAAGATCACTGATGAAAAAAAGGCTTCGAGGGAGTAAAGCCTGAGGGCCTAGTTAAAGATCACCCTTCTTTAAATATCGTGGACTGGTGCTACGGAATCACAAAAACTGTACCAAATAGCAGAAAACACATCAATTGAGAGCTAACAAAAGCAGTAACAACAGCTAAGATGGGTAGCACATGTAACTCGAGGAGAAAATAATGATATAATCAAGATATTAACACATTTCACATCAGATCAAAAGGAAGGTTCGGAAGGACCTCCCCCCATCAACACTGGAAAGGGCATAACCGCGACTGGACTTGAGAAACGTGTTTTACTTAAATATTGTTTTAAGAGAATATTTTTCATAAATTTCAACAGAAAACAGTACTGGCTGCACGGTCAACGAATACCAAATGTTTCCTTATAAGGAAATGGCCAATATTACCATTACCATAATCACAAAGATTTCTTGACTTAAAGCCGTTATCCTACAGAAATACATTGGTCGTCGATTTTATTTTAACATAATCTTCGTCATTATTATAAATAATTTGTAGGGATACAAAAGGCCATAGTCTCCCTTTCGTTGAGAGAGTTACGAGTGTCACGTGACGGCCGGTGAGTGACGTCAAGGGATAGACTCACAAAGGGCGTTTGCGATGTAGGCCTGGAGAAAAATGGCGTCCCTAGTCCACACCGGTAGGTTTTAAAAAAAAAAAAAAAAACACATGGCCTCACCATTTTCATTTTAATTACGGTTATATGCACGTGATACATGATTGACCAATGGAAATCAAACAACACAATAGTGAAAATACCAGAATTTCTATTTTTTCGCTGTTTCCCTAGTCTCTGACGAAGCTTTAATAAATTTGAAACATGTTAGATTGGTAAACGTTTCCCATTTGTTATATATATATATATATATTAAAATTATTTTTTCATCGTGATACGGAAATTTCTATATTTCGGAACCTTAAATTTGCTCCATTATCAAGCGATATTCAGTAAATTTTGAAGAAAGTTACTTAATAATAGAACAAATTGAAGGTTCCGTAACAATGAAAAAATATATTAAAATATAAATATTATAATATTATGTTTTACTTTGTATCAAGCACTTAAAAAAAAATGCTAAAGAACTGTGGATTATTAATCTACCTGTTCTTTTTCTTTATTTGTTTACTTACAAACTGACTTCACAATTTTACTATTCCAAGAATAAAGCCAAATAAACTTGTTATCTTTTGTATTAGATATATTGAATATAAAATATATGCAAACCAGAATTCTAATTATGAATCACCATATGCAAAACATCCAATATTTTTTACTGTATTCGATAAGTAAAAACTGTATAAAAATTGTAAAAGATTACAAAAAGCACTACTTAAAAATAAGATTTAGATCATTTGTTAGATCATAATTAATAAAAACAAAAACTAGATAAAAGTGTATAGAACATCATAATATAGCTGTACAGAAATTATAAGAGAAAGCGATTTAAATTTGCATTGTTTATTGAAAATCACACTAAAACTGTTACATTGTACATCATAATATAGCTAGATTGTTCAATATTATTTCCCTTTTGAGCGAATGAAGATCTTATTTAATGGCACGATGACTTAGCAGTGATATGTTTGTGCCATGAATTTTATTCATATAAAATTTGTAAAGCTTCAGTAAATTATAACATTTATAACGTTGTGCTTTCACAGAATGAAATTCCAACGCTACGATTTGGAAAAAATATTTTGTCATTATTTATCATGACAAACGCCGACTTTTAAATTGAGTGCAATATCACGCTTCCAAAATCGACCTGCCTTAACACGCACTTTTTAGACACACTAAACTTTATGATACCGCTCATTAAATTCCCAAGTAGAACACTTGAAATGAGAAAGGTAGCCACTATATTTGAATGTGTATATGATCCCTTCATTTACTTTTAATAATACAGTATTAGGGAGTTAAGCAAGCTAAAATTACTGGTAGTCTGCGTCGACTGTGTAAACATTAGCCACCAGATGCCTCAACTTCAACAAACCGGGAGATATTCTTGAGCAATTTTTTTTTTAGGAAAATGAGAGCTTAGGACAAGCAATATGTTTTTCATGGTTAAATTCTACGCGAGTTTGCAAAATGACCCCAATTGTATCATAAACAAACCCCGAGAGAGCTATATCTCCCTTCAAAAGTAATCCAGATTGATGTCTTCTTTTTCACAAGTTGTTTTTGAAAGTGTAAGCGCTTTTAATACACACTGGTGTCGCAAGCGGACATTTGACAGTTTTGGGAACATTTCCCAAGTGCTACATTTATTTTGAAAGTCGACAGTCTCAGGATTTCAGAACAGGTCTTATTTTGTTCTAACTTCTGAGTATTTATCAAGTTAGGATCATTTGCAGTTAATCAAAACTCGCACATGTTTAACTATTTAATTTGAGGTGATCAGTTCTAGATAATTGGTTTTTCTGCTTCTATTTGCTATGAACCTCACTTGAATCATATTAAAATGAATGGTGTTAGTGACAGACTGGTTTAACTTGACACTCTTTTACAAAAATGATGTATATTGCGTGGATTTTGGAACCCTATAATACATTATTTAGCCAAATTAACACAATTTTTGCATTATTTTGCCTGCTTTTCAGTCTCTGACCCTCGCAACTTTGAATATCGCTGTGACCTTTCATGCAGTCCTCTACCTTTACAAGAGCCAGATCAGGTCGAAAATGGAGAACTGTTGTCATATTAGGGCGAGAGCTATCTAGTCTTCATTTTCTAGTTTTGATAGATCCCAAAGGCGTCTTCGAATTCTTTTGGGTGACGAATTATTTTCCACCCTCCAACATTTCCCTCACTACTCTCTCGTTACTTGCATGGAAAATTCTTGGACGAACTACATTCCTTGCTTCCGCCAGGTCTAACTTTCACGGATAGCATCTGTCATGCCACATAAATTGTAAAAAATCACCCTCATTCTATCGGTGTGAAATAAGTTCCACTCGGACAGCTTCTTCCCGCGAACCACTGCTCTGTGGTACCGGCCCCCATGTGGATGTTTCCCTGATCACTGAAATCTTAACCTGTTAAAGTCAAGGGGTAACCGTTATCTTCCCCTCCTATCCGTATAAACTGCCTCTTAACGTAACCCTCTACCGCGAGTGACTAACGGGCCTTCGACAGGTTGAACCTTGCTGTAAAAACATAAATAAATAAAAACAAAAAAATGCCCATAAGTTTTCAAAACAATTTAAATCTGCAAAGTGTAAGAAAGATATCTCAGGAAGATATTTAAGACATACTCCGTTCTTTTCATACATTAAATTGATCAGTAACAGCTTTTGAAGACAATTGCCGGAGATCAGCTATCAATTTTCACCATAACGTTCCTTTCAGAAGTCTACAGAGTATAATTGCAAAAGGTAAACTCTTTGCGGGAATTTTAAGTCTTCATTGCAGACCAGACTTTCTGAGCCTAAAACCCTATTTTTTAACTAAAGATGTTTTGTTTGAATCTTTCTTTTAAGTTACAAATAACGTTGATTCCGTTCCATAATTGCACTGAAAATCATTTATCGAGCTGAAAGCCACGAATATCTGCTTGGCTTTCTTGTCCAAGCTCACTGTGTATAATTCGATATATTTTTCATCTGTCGATATATTCTTTATCTGTATTTTTCGATATATTTTTTATCTTTTGGCCTAAATTTCGAGTAAGAGACTCTTTATCTTTCATCAAATGAATGTTGCCTTTTAGATTTTTTTTCTTACTTTCTCTTTTCTGTCCACTTTATAATCTCTTCAACTAGAACACAGCAGATCAACATATATAGGAGTAGATAGATTCTCTCATCGCCCAGTTTTTACTCCTTACTCGTCTCTTGAACAAGCGTAGGGGTTTATTCCTTATTTCCTGTTTAGGATTGGGTTTCCGGTTCCTTCTAAAGACTTTTCACTCTCTTTCATTCCCAGTAAGCCCCTTATGTCTTAGCGGCATTATCGCCTTGCTTGGAGTGAATTTATTAAAATAAATTTTGCTCGAAGAATGTATTAACAAGGATATTGTGTTAAAACAAGAATCGCCCAATTGGAAATAATTAACTTGAATCTTGTAAACATTGCGTCTCATGGTCAGATCATAAGACTAAAGACTGTGAGGATTCCAGTTCGATCTCAAGTTTTGAATGATAAGAACTATGTGACACCGAAATCCGAAGGCACACTAGAATTGCGAAAGATGCCTTGAAAAAGCTAATCAAAGTATCAAGAAACTCAAAAATTTCGTTAGAAACCAAAGTGTATTTATTAACCAGATTATCTTGTTAACTATTACCCGAGTCCTTCTGTTATTTATTAAACTTAGCACTAGGCTACGAGTATGGGCACGTAGTAAAGATCCAGCTCATTACTCGTTTTTTTCCCTGAACCTGACGAGGTACTGCGTTGTTATGGCGATCGATCGGGTAAAAAAAAAAAAAAAAATAATGTACATAAGAGATAATAGTAAGAAGTTCTCGTTAGAATATTTGCGTTAACCATCAGACCCGGATCTGAATCTAACCATGGACGATTTGTAAGGAACTAGCAGCATGGCCCGGCGTTGCCCGTGCTTGACTCAAAAATCGTACGACTCATACAGCAATCGCTATCACTTGATTTAAAATATTTTTGCCCTTCCTTGCCTTTAAAGGAGTGCCCTATACCGTGCTGATGTTGCTACATGCCTTACTTCTTGCCTATCTCCCACTGCGAATTTTTTTCTAAGCTCTATACTAAACATTAAATCTGCTACAAAAAAAGAACTAAACAAAATGAACACAAAACGATCAGCTTTAAAAAAGGACTCGTAACTGGAAAAAACGAATGAAAAAAGAATGTTAACAACAAATACTTTTTCACACCCAACCCAGTTCTGCGGAATCAGAATCAACGTTGAGTTTAAGCAAGCGAATGAGCCAATTGGAGTAAAGTGCCATGCAGATTTAAATTTTTCCCGCTTGTGACGAATGACGCTATCGATTTTTTTTTTGCATGCTAGCATGCTAGTTAACATTCGTCGTCAGTCAGCTGTTGGCTCTCACGCTGGCCAATAGAATCTTCCCTGCCTATTCGTGGCAGCCAGCTATAAGCTCTCCTCACCTGGCCAGTAGAAAATGGCCGCAAACTACATGAAAACTGCCGTAGAAGCATGAAAAAATCGATTATTTCCACTATCGATGGGAGTTGGGAAATGTAACGTCGGTCTTGGCCTTCCCGCTAACTTAGAGCATGTGCATGTAAATTTTGGTGCAAATCCGTCGAAAATTGCGGCCGTGCATTCGTTACATACACACACACACACACACACACACACACACACACACACACACACACACACACACACACCATCCTGCCTTCTCACTTCTTGGTGTTACCCGTCTGGGGGAGGCGATTCCAGTGTGCGACACTTTGGAAAGCGCCTGGAAACCATGCCATGGATTGACCCAAACCTTGTGAGTGAAATTGGGAGGACGGAACTGTTCGAAGGCCGTCGAGAATTGTGCTAACACGTAGTTACAAGTCGGCGTGACAGAAGGTTTAAGCGATGTTCAAAATGCTGATCTTGACAGATTATGCGCTCTCTCTTAATAAACACTCGGCATAATTGCAGTATAAAACACATGTGGGCTCTGTGGGTGTTAAACAAAACACAAATGTACCTGAGCAGTGGTCTGCACCATGGATTAGGTAGTCGCCCTAGAAAACGTGTAAGCTCGGACAACGAGAGTAGTCGGTTATTATAACAAGGTGCAGGAGTTATGGAGTGAGCTGCACAATTTCGATATTTCAAGCACTAGATTTGGTGAAAGGAGAAATTACCGTATTACAGCGGAAAGCTAACATTTGTTTTTATGTTACGAGGTTTCTTAGAAACCGAATCAATAGGCCCGTACTGTTTCATTTACTTTATTCTTCATCTTTCAGATCAAAGTGATGGGTGCTTCGAAGTGCTTTCTAACCATTCGTGTGAATTTTTACTGTCAGGCGATTTCGGGAGATCGCTCACAAAAATCGTCTAACTGATGGCCTCAAGATTAAGTCGCACATTTCAACAACGGTAAGCAGTCATTCAATTATAAATAAGGAAAATACATTTCAAGAATTCTAGTTGCCTAATTCTCTTTGGACTATATGACTTCAGAATTATTATCTACTTGCGTGTAAGACAATTACCTGGGGGCGTCGGGTTAAATTCTCATTCTTCTGAGAACCAAATATATTACTGGAATAAAAATAAGAAACCTGAGGTAAGAATGGAGTCCTCTTTATTCAAGAGTGCTCTTCCCCCGTTTCCATTTTCTTCGCCATATCAAGGACCACTTGCATATAAGAAGATAGGCATGGAAGTCGTTTTCACTGGAGTTTTACGCATCTATAAACAAGTTACTGTATTAAGTTCTGGGGGTGAACCATTGTTATTATCGAAAGGTCGGGGATCTTATAGATTTGTTTTTACTTACCTCCCATGATGATAGGTTTGGCACTGTCAAAATTACCGAGAAGCATCACACACCTGTGGGGCCAGATGCTATTCGGGTAAAAGTGCTACATTTAGCTTCACCTCATGCATCAGGAATTGAATCTCAGCCTCTCATTTTAAGCGCATTTTGCAGCCTGGGTGGGAGGTTGTCCCCAGCAACTGAACTTTAGCCAAAATTAGATAAATAGAAAAGCGTAATTATTGAACAAAAAAAAAGTGATGAACTACTATGTAATGTAATATCAGTTTTCCTATATGGCAGAACATGTTGGACAATTTCCTCACAGATGAAGAAAAGACTTGAGAAAACCGTGATTTTACGATACAGAAGGATGCTGAGAATACCATAGACGAAGCTTGTCGACAACGAGGAAGTTTTAAAGATAATGGGGAAAAAAAGGTGCTTATACTTAGAATCATAAAGAGACAATTGAAATTTCTAGAATGAATAATAAGGAAAGACGGTTTAGAAAATGTGACACTCACAGGACACACTGAATGCAAGAAGAACAGAAGGAAGCTGCTAGTAACCAGCCTAACGAATTTGTGTAAAAGGGTGACAGGACAGGAAGTGGAAGAGATAATAAAAGCATAAACGTTACTAAGATCTAGAAAGATAGGAAGTTGTGGAGAGCCACAGTAGCCCGTATCCTGAAGGGACACTATGGATAATCGATAAAGAATGTTAAACCTGTAAACTCCCCTCAGGTGTATAGGGTCACGTTCGCTGTTATTACTATAACAAGTACATTTGTACGGAGTAACTAGTCTCACGCCCAGCCAGTTTTAAATTAGTCCTTCTCCGAGGTTGGTTGCCAATCAATGTTAGAGAGCCCAGTCTACCTTGCTATTAACACCTAGTTAGATGATGAAGAGATGGATTAATACCTTTCCAACGGTATTTGTGTGATAGCGAACGCAATGACCTATGCTGAAATTAATCTTGCAGAAGGGTCAACCCCGTTTGGGAGATTAAAACGAAAGAATATTTTCACCAAATTTTTGGTCTTAAACCGCGCCAAAAAATTTAAGGAAATTGGAATCCTTAAATTTAAAATTGGATGCATGTACAGACTCTACACTGACAGTAAAAAGTAGGGGAAATATCGATCATAATGAATGAATTTGAATTTACAAATCGCGACATTTATCAGAGAGATGAAATTTAAATTTTTATTATTGCATTACTAGCAGCATGGCCCGGCGTTGCCCGTGCTTGATTAAAAAATCGTACGACTCATACAGCAATCTCTATCACTTGACTTAAAATTTTTTGCCCTTCCTTGCCTTTAAAGGAGTGCCCTTTGCCGTGCTAATGTTGCTACATGCCTTACTTCTTGCCTATCTCACACTGTGAATTTTTTTCTAAGCTCTATACTAAACATTAAATCTGTTACGAAAAAAAAAGAACTAAACAAAATGAACACAAAACGATCAGCTTTAAAAAAAGGACTCAACTGAAAAACCGAATGAAAAAAAAGAATGTTAAAAACAAATACTTTTTCTTACCCAACCCAGTTCTGCTAAATCAGAATCAACGTTGAGTTTAAGCAAGCGAATGAGCCAATTGGAGTAAAGTGCCATGCAGATTTAAATTTTCCCCAATTGTGAGGAATGCCGCTATCGATTTTTTTGCATGCTAGTATGCTAGTTAACATTCGTGTCAGTCAGCTGTTGGCTCTCACGCTGGCCAATAGAATCTTCCTGCCTATTCGTGGCAGCCAGCCAGCTATAGGCTCTCACTCTGGCCAATAGAAAATGGCCGCAAA
Source organism: Acanthosepion pharaonis (assembly GCA_903632075.3). NCBI lineage: Eukaryota > Metazoa > Mollusca > Cephalopoda > Sepiida > Sepiidae > Acanthosepion > Acanthosepion pharaonis. Next base: position 1,114,231 of record CAHIKZ030004764.1, on the reverse strand, counting down.
CTACATGAAAACTGCCGTAGAAGCATGAAAAAATCGATTATTTCCACTATCGATGGGAGTTGGGAAATGCAATCTCGATCTTAGCCTTCCCGCTAACTTGGAGCATGTGCATGTAAATTTTGGTGCAACTCCGTCGAAAATTGCGGCCGTGCATTCATTACACACACACACACACACACACACACACACACACACACACACACACACACACACACACACCCCTGCCTTTCATAGATAGAGATTCCAAAATTTTAACAAATCAGCAGATAGCTCCTAATATGAACTACTGAGCACAAATCTATATCTACAATTCTCAAAATGTGTGTGTGTATGTGCATGTATGTGTGTGTGTGTGATCGGATGTTGTTTATGCATTTCCACAGTCTTCATCCGCTTTCGATCTATTGTTTTTTTTTTTTTTGATAGATAATTCTTCAGTGCCGGTTTTGAGTCCAAACTGTTGGCGACAATAGTTCTCCACTACTTCCTATACATTATAACTCTCAGCAACGTTTTACTATTTACATATATTATTTTTATATTTGTTCTTGAATATATATCTTTCATAAAAACTTTAATAAAAATAAATAGTTTAAATTATTACAATAATATTATTTATTATTATACAGCTCCCTTTTCAGCACCCACTTTAAATTGTTACCCCCCCCCCCACCATTTGGGGATGTGCCTCAGTTGCACCCAAATGTTGTTATTAATATTCATTTTCGGATGGGCTGACTTTAAACTTAAACTGTTCAAGTTGAACGGCAAAATTTCCCAGTAATGAAAGATCCGGGCAAAGACGGGTTATACTGCTAGTAGTTATTAATTAAAAAATAGTAATTAATGTATAATATTATCCATAACTAAATGGAAAGAATTTCGTTTTTGATAAAAGTTAAAAAATAAACATAAGTACGTAAATATGTGTATATTGTCGAAAATTACTTTTTCCACAATATAACTATTTGTGCTATTTTATAATGCTTATTACCTAAATAATAATAATACTGAATTAATTTTTCTTAAACATTAAGTATATTTAATCACATCTACCTAATAGCTGTCACGATCTGTTAATTTTCTTTTTATTAAAAATGTACTCACCGGGCGTTTCTTTGTGGTCATGGACCTCTGTAAAAGAAAAGAAAAAAACTTAATTTAGCGACTGAATCATGATACAGAAAATGGAAGTGTTTCAGAACAGCGTCTTATAATAAAAACAACTGTTTTTTTTCTTTTTTTAAAGCAACACCAAACCATCTTACTATTATTATTTTTATTGATCTTGCAGTAGAAAACTTCACAAAATCCAGTCTAGTTTTAAATAAGTCAGTGGCATTTTTGGATAATTTTTTTTTATTTCTTCGGAGACGTCGCCAATCAACACTTGGAATTGTTGCTCTTCGACACATTTTTCCAAGCGCACCTTCAGGATGATTTCAAGATTCTTGGAAGGGAATTGAGTTCAGGTAAATTTCTTAGTCAACTGCCAAAATCCTTCTCCACCCACTTTCTTATTTTCTTTATGGAGAATAGGGTCAGGGTTTCAATACGCTGGTCTCTGTAGCAAGGGGAATTTTTATTTTTTGTTCGTACAACCGATTTTGAATTCAAAATTGTCCTTCTCCTCGATTGATTGTCACTCAAGTCTAGAGAGCACGGTCTACTCTGTTATTTAACCTACAGCTGAGAATACAGCTACATGGAGAATAGATGGATTCATGCCTTTTCCAAAGGTATTTGTGCGAAAGTGAACGCAACACAGTCGACCGGAATTTGAACTCGGCGCGCCGATTCTATTTACTACACCGATAATCGCTACACTACACGCACATCCTAATCTATTCTTTATGTAACCCCCCCCCCAAAAAAAAACACACAGGTGTTTCCAATTAGTGCGCAGTTTCAAATGCGGCAGATATGAGGATTTTCTAGGCGTAGCTTAGATATGACACAAGACCGAAAGTACCTAGTGAGGATCGAACTCACTACTCAATCGTAATTGCTTTAGCGAGACAAGCTTATTAAGCATTGAACCACGTATATGTGCTAAACAAGATGTTCATATCTTAGATACGGCACAAGGCCGAAAATATGGGGCACCCAGTGAGGGTCGAACTCCCTACACAGTAGTAATCGTTTTAGCGGAACAAGCTTGCTAACCCGACGTCGAGGTGCTCCAAACGCAGCAGCTATGTTTTTTCTTAATTAATGTCAGCAACATGAAAAGTGGCAAATATATTTGTGAAGTGCGCAACCTGCATCGAGATCTTCAGAAAAAATCCAGTAAGACTATGTCCCTAATGTCCAATATTGTTTGGTGCTACTGAGAATCGTATAAACGTTTGTCTTTCTTTTTACTTCAGAGCAAAAGCTTCTACCACAAAAGTCGAGCCTATAAAATTGATTGGAATTTAATGTCAGCACAGATAAAAGTTAAAACGATTAACCAATAGAAAAGTTATTCGCAGAATATTAACGCTGCATTGAATAAAGATTTGTTACTTTTTTTAAAACAAGTCATAATGATTTTTGCATGAAAAATGTGAGACATCAATGACTATCTAAATATCACCTTCATAAAGAAACAAAAGAGCATTCAAAGCATGACAGAGAGACATAAAATAATGTAATTAGGAAGACAGCATATAAATGAATGGAACCTGTGAAGGCTGATCAGTAAGAAAATGAAACCACCTTCTTCCAAATATATTTGATTGACATTAATAAACTTTGACGTCAAGCCAGTATATATTTGATTGGCATTAATAAACTTTGACGTCAAGCCAGTCGTAAGTAAAGCAATCAAATAAAAATAATGATGAAAACTGTTATCGTCATTAAACAAAAAAGAAAAACCTTTTAAAAGAAAAAAAACAATTATCAAAATTAAACAGTTTGGACAAAAAACATTTATTCTACTGTTCGTTCATATATTCACGTCATTCCTGTGTAAAAAAGAAAAAAAGGAAAGAAAGAGAAAAGAAAATATATAAATATAACTTACTAAAGATTTAGCTGAGAAAAGAACAATTAGGTAGAAGGAATGTGTTGCGCCCATACTCCAGGTGGAATAATCTGTCGAACTCAAAATCAGTATTTTTTTAAAAATCTGAACACAAATGAAACCATTAACACCAGCTAAAAATACACACTTATCGCAAACGTTAGACAAATCATAATAGAATTTCTTTTGTACAAACATTACTGGATTTTATATATTTTATTATGTTCCAGTTTTAATAAAACAATTATTGAACAATATGACGGATGACTGATGCATAAGATCTACTTCCCCATGGCGTTGCTAATGGTGGAGACAGAAAAAATATTTGAGCATTTTTATTCGTTGGAATATAAAGAACTGCCCTGTGTTATGAGAATCGTGAGAGCGTTCTTTAATTCATGAGTACAACGTTTTAGAAGCAAAGCAGGTGTCATGGATCCATTTGTACAGTTTCTGTCAAAGGGAATGATGATGAATTCAGTAATATATTGAAAAAATCTACTACCGAATACTTGAACAACAGACTCGCAGAATAAGGCCTGAAAAGCGAACTTCTTTTTACATCACGAAAACGCAAGACGTTATTGCAGTTTATAAACGGGGGAACTGAAAAGGCCGAATTCACTGTAGTTTTATACCATCTGTATAACCCCGATTTGTCACCATTGACTTTAGGTTGTTCTTGAAATTGAAAGCAGAATTGAAGGAAAAACTTTATTCCTGGACGGAATGAAAAAATGGATAAGACGTTTGAAAAAGGAATAATAATAAATGGTGACTATGTTGAAAAATAAATTTGTAATTTTTTCGTAGGAAAAAATATACTTCTTTCTGATAGCAATTTCCTTGTGGTTTTTGTTGTAAAACTTGTTTTAGGAGATTCGAGACTTTACTCGCCAATTAGCTTTTGTGTATTTGGTCTGATTCAAAACAATCATTCAATATTTTAATGTCTGCAAAGAAAGTCTCTTGCTTTTGGGATCTTCAAGAAATCGTTATGCTTTCCTAAGTATATTTCGTTCTTTCAAAGAATGGTAATTGATATTTTGGATAAAGACCAGCCTATATCCTCCTGACGTTAGTTTAGAATGACGCTTACATTTTTCTCAATATTGTGACCATTTTGTATAAGGTTTTCATGTTTTTTTTTCTTTATGGTAAAAACTTAGATATTTTTTATATATTTCAGTGAAAATTTCAATTATATCTAAAAATTAAAATTATGGAATTTTAATTTTTAGTTTTAATTTAGATAAACTGAAAAAGCGTCATTTTAAATTATACGCCAGGACAATATAGTCTCAACGTTAGAGGTTTACTAATAAATAAATATTTAAAATGAAATTACATTTCAGTTTTATATAGCGAAGGTGAAGAACTAAAAAATATGCATAATTCAATAATATTTATTTAAAGTCGATTATATTTAGCGCGCGAAATAATGTTTTTCTATTTATTTATTTTTTTTTAAATCTTAATTTCGAAAAATAAAGTTTCACAATCTAAGCATAGAATCATGTCAGAATAAAACAGAGTAACAAAAACACTTGCATCCCAAAAAAAAGAAAACCCGGTATCAATTATAAAAATCAGATATAAAATCAACAAAAGCGTTGTTTGAAAAATAATTTAAAAGGGTGGATTTAAATCTCATCAAAAAGTGTTTCTTTGTAAATACCAAAATGGCTGAAATGAAAATGAGGCTGAAAAACAAAATGGCCGCAGAAGAAAAAGATGGAAAATATAGTGGCTGAAAACAAAAGAACAAAGAATGAAAAAAGACGCTGTAAAAAAATAATGGGAAGGAGGAATATTAACTTGTTCGCAAAGTGAAAATGCATTTTTAGTTCATTTTTAGAGACGAAATAAACATTTTCGAATGTAACAAACATTGAATTCTATTTTCAAGAACATAAACATAGTTCAAACCTTCAGTATGGATATTTTTGAAGACTTGTGTAAACCAAGAATAGAAAAATACGGATTCCCCAAAGACTAAATAAAATCATTGAAAAGCAGGTATTTGTTTCAGTAGTGTGCAGAGGACAAAATGAAATAAAGGCCTGAATTAAAAAAAATGGGGACGTTATGTAATTGACGTTTTTTTTTTTCATTGAACGCGCTATTAAGCAATGACAAAACCAGAGAAAAAAATGCAGGACAAAATGAGTAATATTTTTAATCTTGCCATATTTCAATTGAACTGTTGGCGAAAATTATTTTTCTATTTTTTAAAAACTTAGTAGAAAGTTGAAAGTCTGTAATCTGCTGCCATCCAATAGGCTGCGAATGGGAAGGATTTCTTAAGAGATATCTGATACTTTATTTAAACGAGTGCTTTATTAATGTACTAAATTTAAACTCAGAATTACGAAAAAATTAGCTTCTAATCAAACTTGCGCATTTTTAAAATTTTTGAATTCGGGTCAATTCATTTCTAAAATTGAATTTTAATTTTTGAATTCAGGTCAATTCATTTCTAAAATTGAATTTTAATTTTTGAATTCAGATCAATTCATTTCTAAAATTGAATTTTAATTTTTTAATTCAGGTCAATTCATTTCTAAAACTGAATTTTAATTTTTGAATTCAGGTCAATTCATTTCTAAAATTGAATTTATTTTAACTGTATAACATAACGTTCAAAATATTAGGTCCTAAAAATAACAAAGTCACATTTTGGGAGATGCAATACAAACTATTCAAATATAACAAGATTCAAATTCTTCATTTGTCAATAATATAAATCATTGTCATTTAAAATGATAAAAAAATCCGGTGAGTTTTACACTTTCTTGTAATATTACCTATATCGGACACAGCACTACCTCCTTAAGTAGACATTTATAACTATGGACAATTTCTATATTCTTTAACCCCCTGAAAAACGGGAAAATGCTAGAATGGTGGAAAAACTCAATAAATGATTAATTAAATCTTCATTGTCGACCGTTTTCAATGAAAGAATCTTGAATATATATATATATATATATATATATATATATATGTGTGTGTGTGTGTGTGTTTATTAGTAAGCATTACATATTATATGTCAAGTATAACTAAGAATTGTGGACATTTTATATATTAATAATATCTCCTCTTCTCCGTCTTTTTCATTATCTATCTATCTATCTATCTATCTATCTATATATATATATATATATAACTACCTATCTAAACCTCTCTCTCTCTCTCTCTCTCTATATATATATATATATATATATATATATATATATATATATATATATATGTTACTTATTCAGTCATTCTGTGAGATTTAGTCCATATTTGAAATTCACATATAATTTTTATAATAATTTTCATAAATTGATAAATTGCCAAACAATAAATTTTTATAGCAAAATGACAATCAATGCATCACGAAAAAAATATATAAAGATACATTTTATAGTAAAATTGCCAACTATACATTTTATGATTTATAAGCTATATATAAACTAAAAATATACCTTTAACCTGGAAGTATAAAATTAGGAACAAATTATCTCTAGTTGAAAGCACAAAATTACGTACAAAATATTTAGATTTCGATATTAAATAACCCATAAAGATGATGATATGCCGTTAACCAATATCAACCAACCAGCTAACAACTGACAGCCAGGTGTATAAATAGCGGTGTCAGACTACTGACTGAAGGGATTACTGAGTGATTATTGAGTGGAACGATCCAGTCGAATTGGTGTGAATTATTGTACGTCGATGATTTGGGTTTTGATTTAGGATTTACCAGACTTATCTTTGGTTAACCTTTACATATTTGTTCTTTTAAGTATTCATTTGCGGTTGTAATTAAATACTGTTTTATTTTAACATTGAAGTCTTGAGTTATACTTAATTATTGACGTCCATCTATATATATAATTAAAACAGGTATATTTATAGGAGAGGAATGCTCACTATTGGCGATAGAAAATGCGAACATGTGTCTCAGAATTGCATAGGAACTGTCAGTTTCATGCTACGATGTGATCTTCAGGCTAAAGATCACTTTCATCCCAAAAGGGAGAGTCACAACACAATGTTGTTTCGTAATCTCTGTATATATATATATATATATATATATATATATATATGTATATTATGAAATGGACTAAGTTCGACAATTATTTAAATATATTTTATTGTTATATGTCATTTATATAGATACAAATATTTAAGTTAATATTCTGTTTATTATAAACAGTATTAACAACATTTAGCGACGTGAATGTCTGGGAAATGTTGTTAATACTGCTTATTATAAACTGAGCATTTACTTAAATATTTGTCTCTATATAAATAACGTATAACAAAAGTATGTATATATATATGGTCATCCACAGACAGACTGTCTCACTGCATCACAGCTCATCAATGTGGCTAGACGTCCGGTTGCCTCTAGCTAGGATCGAAACCCGACTGAATAGGCGTCAGTCGAAGATTCTACCCCTAAGCCGTTATATATATATATGATTTGTATATTCCTTTACTTATGTATATAAGCTTGCTATATTTTAATAATATTTGAAAGTGCCTTACCTAACTAGGGTCTGTTTTTCTTAGTGCAATTCTCAATGATATATATATATATATATATATATATATATATATATATATAATTGCAGTCATTGACAGCTACCAAGATATTCTGACCCTTTTGAACCTTTACGGAGATCAAGCAGTGGATGTAAGCACTGCTGAGAAGTGGTTAATGCATTCCAGCAGTGGCGACAGCGACACGTGTGTCAAACTGCATATCAAGATCACGACGTACAGGATCTTGTTCACCTCTGGCCAAAATGTATATCTAATGGTGAAATCTACATGGAAAAATATTGTTATCGAGCTCAAAATTGCTTCTATCCGATGGTGTCATTGTTTTCCCCGCATCGGTTCATATTTCCGTGAAAATAGATCGGTAGCATTATTTTTCGGATCGTCTATCGTATGTTAGCTCGCATGCGGAGTAGGGATTAAAATGGTAGCCACTGAGGCAGAACTTCCGCGACAACTTCCGACATTTCTGGAATGCAATGTTCGTCAACACTCCTTCAGCGGTGATAAAAAATATATATAATTTAGCATACCATATGAAAACAATTAGCTTATCAGATCATGTAAAAACGGTTAAGTGTCTAATGCCCATGACGAGTTCGGTATATATTTGTCTGTGTGTGTTATGGCCAAAGATTAATTCTCTTGAAACTGCCGAGTTTTTTTTCTCTTTATTTTCCCATAGAAAATGAGGCAGTAATGAAAAGACCCCTTCTTTAACAAACAAATTCGTGTTCTATACATGTGTATTGATCCTTTCGTTTGGAATTTACATATACCTGATAAAACCCTTCCTTCCTTCCTTCCTTCCTTCCTTCCTTCCTTCCTTCCTTTCTTTCTTTCTTTCTTTCTTTCTTTCTTTCTTTCTTTCTCTCTTCCTTCCTTCCTTCCTATATTTCTTTCTTTCTTTTCTATCTAAGAGCTAATCCATCCCAAAATACTTGATAAAACCGTTCCTTCCTCCCTTCGTTCGTTCGTTCGTTCGTTCCTTCTCATCTATCTATCTATCTATCTATCTATCTATCTATCTATCTATCTATCTAAGAGCCAATCCCTCCCAAAATACTCAAACATCCTTCTTAGAAGTAGATCTTCGAAGGAAACGCTGGGTGATAGGTGTTAGATTACCTCCTCACAAAGGGTTACGGTAATAATTACATTCGGTTCAGGCTTGTTGCTCAGATTTCTTGAACTTTGACTCAAGGTCATCTTATCTAACTTAGAGGTCCGAAAATTAACTTTGCAATTTGTCGCAATCATATATGTCTTTTATGCTCTTAGTATTTCGATGAGTATACGCTATATACTTGTTTATAAATTAAAAAAAAAAAAGGTTACAGATTGTTAAAACTCTAAATTCAAATCAGTTCGGCCTTCACGTGCCAACAAGCAAGAGAGTGATCGGATACCCACCGGAAAGCAGTAATCTCTCAAGCCATTGCTAGTGAGGGGAAGTTGCCCAATTATAGTGGCTCTATTAAGCTCAAGAAAGGGCTTGTAATATAATCGATCCTGACCTAGCATCTCGACTTCAGCCAGTTTTTCACAGAGGTGACGTGGGTTCCTTTTGTCTTTTCTACAAATATTTTCTTGACAATCGTTCTAATGAGCTTTCCTCTTTGCTGCCTCAACCGCATGAATTAAAAAAAAATGATACTTAGCACCAGGAAGAGGAAGTTGAAATTTCTGGTGCTCGTAAGGAGGGCTTGGAAAATCTGATACTCACGGGACAGACCGAGGGAAAAAGAGAAAGAAGAAAGCAGCGCGTAACATAAATGATGAGCTTGAGTAAATGGATGGTAGAACAATTTCTGGGAGAAATAACAAAAGACAAAAATTATTAAGAGCTACAATGGACATGAAGTCGTGGAGGGCCATGACCGCCTACGTACTGAAGGGACGTGGCACATAAAAGAAGAAGACTAGATTCGTAACTAGCTCACACCGTTTTAGTACCGAAGTAGCTAGATGCAACCGTAAGTTCTATTCCGATAGTTTATTTACTCACACTTCTTGCTTCCCTGTCGCCTACAATCTTCAAAAATTTAAATGCAATGCCAATCACCACTTTCTGTCTTTCTTTTATTGTCCTCTCCTCATTAAAGTCTTGTCGCTCTCTTTCACTCCCTGTAATCTCCTGCATCCTAGTGGCATTATTGCCTTTCTTGGGATGAAATGACTATAAAAGCTTAGTATAAGGCTAGAATATCGATAATTTTTCATCTGTCCTAATAATTTTTACGAGGCATTAGTATTATAATACTATATTTAAGTGCTGTGTTTTTGGGTAACAATTGTTCATTTATCAAAATATTACTGAATACAACAAACAAAAAAATGCTGTATTAAATCTCTTGTACCCGTATAGTCATGAAATAAATAGTTGGTCCATGATAATGTAGAAAATTTCCAGATATATTTTCGTCAATTCTACAATTTCGGCCATTCTCTAGTCATCTTTCGGAACAATCTTTTTCTTCTTTTATGTGTCCCTTCAAAAAGCCTTCATGGCTCTCCACAATTTCCTGTAACTCCGAGTAAGGTTTGAATTTTCCTATCCTGCCATCCATTAAAAAAAGCAAGTTATGTAGGTTACTCGCTGCTTTTCTTTGTCCCTTTTGTCTTCTATATGTCCTGTGAGTGTCATATTCTCTAAGCTCTCCATTCCCATTGTGTGTCGGCGTGTTGTAGAAATGTCAATTGACTGTTTCTGATTCCAAGTGTAAGCGTCCTTTTTGTTTCAATTTTCCTTAACACTTCCTCGTTATTCACAGGTTCAGTCCATGGCATTCTCAGTATGTATAGCTGGCCACTCGTATTCGAGGATACCCGACTACTGGAGCGGCTAGCTAATCCCTATTGCAGACGCTTTCTCAGGCACATTTGTATTTGTTCAACACCTACAGAGCCCACCTGTGGTTTATACTGCAACTATGCTGAGCAGACCTTAGTTACAGTTTCTGGGAAAGAGCGTGTTATCAAGTGTAATCAACAATTTGAACAAAGCCAGCACGCTCAATCTCTCAGTCACGGTCTCAGTCAGCTATCGACAGCTGTGCTAGCACGAAGTCACTGGCAGCTATCGACAGCGCCCAAGGGTTCTGTCTACCTAATTTCACTGTGTCATGTGTCCTTGAGTATGAATTTTTGGGTATTATAAACCTAATGTCTTCAGCAACCAGTGGACAAAGGCGTTAGTTAGATCCAGTGACAGGACCCAAAGAGTGTGAGTTCAAAACCTGGTTAAGGCAGTGGAGAACTTGGAGAGGTTAATTAACAGGACAACCGACATCCATTAAACATGGCACGTGTTACGAGAACAGTCTACCCCAGTGATCTAAATAAATGGTTAAGTTCGATATTCCAACCACCTGAAGAAGTCTGGAGCTTTACATTTATATAACTACAAGCTGTGTAATTTGCTCTTATATATTACAGTACTTCGAATTTTCTATTACGAATGTTGTTTATTCTTATGCATGGTTTCTAGAGTTCAGTTAATTCAGGACTTTCGTTTTACAAGAGATAGATTATTTTTTGACATTTATAATCGAAAAGGGAGATAATCGTTACTTTATTTCATTTTTCCTCTGAGTCTGCGTGTATGATCCATATATATGTCAGTTGCGATAATTACAACGAGGCGTCATACGGCGCAAATCTAAATTTAATGCACGTAAAAGCAATTAAAAACTGCTTTACGACAGACTATAATAGTATTTTAGCTTTTTAAAAATCTTTCTCCGGTGAATATATATATACAATAGCAATAGCATTAAACACACCATCACACAAACACATATATGCATACATGCATGCATACACACACACACACACACACTCTCTCTCTCTCTCTCTCTCACACACACACACACACACACATATATATATATATATATATATATATATATATATATATATATATATATATATATATATATATATATACCACAAAATGCAAGAAAAACTCTATAAACAAATTTAAACCAGTACTAAACAGATCATAATCCCACATACATAAACACACAGCATACGCACATAAAGGCCAAATACACTGGTCAGACCACACACACATACATATACAAACATACACGCACATCTATGCAGGCCGAATATATATTCATAGGAATTGTGTGTATATATATATATATATATATATATATATATATATATATATATATATATATATATATATATATATATATAAGAACATTAATTCTTTTAATATTATGTGTAAATAACCACTCTTTGGCTGATGAAGGTCGCGAGACCGGAAACATATTTAGGAAAAATAGGGAAAATAAAGTATAATATATATTAAAAAAATACACATTATAGCCAAAAACGTTTGCGGTTTCTCTCTTCCCTCTCTCTCTCTCTCTCTCTATATATATATATATATATATATATATATATATATACTAGGTAAACAGCAAAATTCTCCAAATCGTGTTACAGCATAATTTTCCATCCCACAAAATGTTTAATATCTAACCACCAAAAAACTAACAGAGGTTTTTAGATAAGACGTTTAGCCATCTTGATACCATTTGTCGTAAGAATCACTGAAAAACCCTATCAGTTATTCAGCTAGAAAGAGAACAAGTTGAAATCGTTTTGTGTCAAACCCATTATCTTCTCAATTGAGCAATGCTGAGAAGAAAAAAATCATTCAGGTCTTCAGTAATGTTACCAAAATTAATACTCTGGCTTCCATCTTAAAAAGTCCATTCAAGAACCATCAAGAGAACGGCGAATGAGTTTAAAAAAGAGAGAATAGTAGAGAGGAAAACTGGAAATCCCATCAGCAAGAGGGATCATCATTTTCACTTAGGGCTAAAAAGTTCAATTAAAGAAGATCCAACTCAATCCATAAGATGTTTGGTCCGTGAGAGAGGAGTTTCAGCTATGACAGTCAAAAGAGCAGTGAAAAATGATTGAAAATGAAATCGTTCGTGAAACCTTTGTGGCAACTTGTTATTCCAGGACAGAAAGTTAGAAGGTTAGAGAAGGTGAAGATCATCTTGAACAAGTTGGAAAATTAACCTGGAATAATATATATATATTTTAACTTAATTTCAATCCTTCATGAGTTTCCGATCCTTAACTATCATTAATTAATGATGAACATGCCATTTTCATTTATGATTGACTTCATCATGATTCTTCTGTTAAGTTTGGAGAGTAATTATACATTCTTATTGCTCAAAGTAGAGTCCAATAGTGTTATAAAAACTTCGGAGAATTCCAGTAAGATATCTTTAATCATTTCTAAGGTACAACGGTTCAAAACTTAATGTAATAATTGGACAATTTCACCATTACAGTTCGAATATATATATATATATATATATATATACCGATCTTAACAGTGAAATATATATATATATATATATATATATATATATATATATATATTAAAAAAAACCTCATCTTAGTAGGATTCTTGTAAATATATATATATGTAACAGTGAAAATATATATATGAAAGTCCTAAATATATATATAAGGAAAGTGACATATATATATATAACAGTGTATATATGTAACAAAATGAAAATATATATATATGGAACAGTGAAATATATATATATATATATGGGACAGTGAAATATAGATATACATTAATATATATATATATGTTTTAACAGTGATGTATATATGAATATATATATATATATATATATATATATATATATATATATATATATAGATTAGTTGTAACAGTGAAATTGTCCAATTATTATTATATACAGGGCGTCGTCGACTTACGACCTATGCGTCCTACGACTGTTCGACCATAACCGCGAAGTGGTATATATGACCGTTCGGTCACATCTGACAGCATGTGTGTTTTTCAGCTTTACGACAATTTCTGCCCCAGGTTCCTCGCTTTTTAGAGTAGCCTCTGTACAACACATTTTTCTCCGAGTTCATTTGCGTTTTTCTTAAAAAAAAATCTCCAAAGATGTCTACCAAGAGAAAAATTGTCTTTGTATTAATTATATAAAGAAATATTTAAAAAAAATTAATAACAGTCCGACTTAAGACCAGATTGATTTACAACCTGTCTGTCGAAACCAATCTTGGTCATAAGTTGATGACGACCTGTAAATATTGTATCGCTTTTCATTTTTTTTCTTCTTACTATTGTTCTTCCAATGCAAGACCCAAGTGCCGCTCAATATAGAGGATTTCTGAATTGGGGAGGGAGGAGCAAGTGATGCGTATTATATGATTATGTACGGTAGGCGACTGTTAACCTATGACTTGAAGTTCTCTGAGATTGTTGAAGTTCGTTTCACATTACAACTCTATAGATGTTGTTTAAAACAGAACTTACTCTATACTAATGGAAATATGAAAGAAATGAGAATGTCAAAATTTGCACACACACAAGCACGCGCAGACACACACACACACACACACACACACACACATATATATATATATATATATATATATATATATATATATATATATATATATATATATATATCATTGAATACGACAGACAAGGTGATTTTATTTAATTTTTTATACAATTTCTCATGTGATCTAATAAAGAGAAATTGTATAAAATTGTATAAAAAAACTAAATAAAAGCGCCTTGTCTGTTGTGTTCAATAAAATGACCATGAAAAAGGGATTGCTACCTAAATACACACATACACACACACACACACACACATATATATATATATATATATTTGATGATCTTTTAAGGCGCGAAAGACGAAACTCAAATATCGGATGGTGATTTCTGTTTCAAATTTTGCACATGCACACACACACACACACACTCAAACACACATACAAACACACACACATACACACGCACTTATATACATATTTGTTCAGAAACCTTCCTTTCAGACAAGTTTCGTTGAATATGACAGGCAAGTATTTCTAGTATTCTTAATTTTTCCGTTCCGTCGGGGGCGTGAGTATAAAACTTGGACATTTTATTAGCTATTCTCAAGATGTTTGTTTTTGATTGTTATTAATTTCTTTTAATGGTTACCTTATTTTAATATATATATATATATATATATATATATATATATATAATGGATAGCTATACATAGTTTTGCGTTACCATCTGCATCCCTGATGATCATCTCAGAAAGAGATGGAAAGTACTTGGGAAATAAAAGTGATTCTCATTGTTACAGTGCATTTCTGCCTCATTTAATTGTAATATACAGAAAAAATATTCGTGAATATGAAAGGATTATAATAAAAATAAGCAGGCATAATGTTTGAAACTTATACTTATTCAATCATACATGCCTGAAAGAGAATTTTCTGTCTAAATACACCCCCATATATATATATATATATATATATATGTTTTGTGATGGTGATGAAGAGTTTTCAGTTCGTTTAAGAAGGGGTTGTGAATCTGATGTCTGAGCCTTTGAAATATGTTAGGTCGAGAATTTTTCACCACCTTCTCGTAGTTTACGTAAAGCGCTTAACAAATTGATGGAAATATTTAAGAGATTTGCAATTGCAATGATTATATTTTTTGCATTAGTAATCTAGGATTTTTATCTACACAATTCCCTTGTTACATACATATATAAGAAATTATATTTTCTTTTTAATGCGTTAAAATAAAAATAAAAAAACGATTTTAACAAGATTAGATGACGTACCAACATTTTTTTATAAGCGGACATGGCCTTATTAACATACGCTACGCAGATGACATTGTTTGTTAGCTGATTAAAAATGTAAAATTCAAAGAACTGTCAGAGAGAGAAAATGAGAGAAAAGAGAGAAAAAAGGAGACACAATGTGAGAGAAAGAAAGAAAGAAAGAAAAAGATTGAGTGAGCGAAAAAGAGAAAGAAAGAAAACGAGAAAAATAGAGAGAAAGAAAGATAAAAAGAGTGAGAGAAAGAAACAGAGAGAGAGATGGAAAGAGAGAGAGAGAGATGGAAAGAGAGAGGAAGAGAGAGAGAGAGTACCTCAGTCGCACAAAATTAAGCGTACTACGGGACTGGTAACCAAGTCTCGTCATTTTACTGTCGAAATAACTAGATATTTATAATTAGTTTATCAGATTCTTTTCTCGCACTTCTCGCATGTGAAACGTTTTTTTTTTTTTTTTACAGCAAGGTTCACTCTTTACAAGGGCCGGGGACCAGTCGCGGTGGAGGCTTACGTTAGGAAGTCATTTGCGTGTATAGGAGTGGAAGATAGCGGTTAATCTGAACCATGAACAGGTTAAGATTGTAGTGATCGGAGAAACATCTTCTTGGGAGTCGGTTTCACAGGGCAGTGATTTGCGGAAAAATGCTGCGCGAGTGGAACGGACGGAATATGGGTGGTTTGCCACTATGTAAGTGGCATGGTGTATTCTTACCGTGAAGATTTGACTTGGCGGGAAAAGGGAATGAAATTCGTCCGAAAACGTTCCGTGGTAACAGTGGTAGAACAGCGAATGGCTTGTCATATCCCGCTTGTAAAAGAGATGTTAAAAGGTGGGTAATAATTCATCACCCACAAGGTCTCGGGGACGTTTTTGAAATCTATCAAGGCTGGAGAGTGAGCTCTAGGCAGCTCCCGCCCAAACAGTACTCCATTTTGGATGAGGATAGCACGAGGAATCAATAATTACTGGAGCGGTACAAGAAGCCGACCATTTTACCTATAACCCTAGCAATGGATTGTATATACTTGTTCCACTTGTTCGGGTTTGAGTTTGTAACCCAACAGTCGTTTAAGGAAAGGTGCTTCCTCAAGAAAACCTCCGTTCATCCTGATTGCTGATAGATCGGGGGCATATAAAAGATGATGGAATGTAAATAGCTTGGTCTTCGAGACAGATTTTACCCCATTGGGTAGTTTGTGAAGGATGGGAGGAGAGATCAGTCGCCAATCTCTGACCAACAAGAGTTTTAGAGGTGCGCCCGCTTATAGCTCTATAATCGGCATAGATGTTTACAAATAATCTGATGATATTCTTAGGCAGATCATTCTACTTTTAGGTAACTACCTGTTAGGAAGGATTTTATGATCGTGAATACCCTTCCAGTGATTCCATAACTAGAGAGCTTGTGTAGCCAGCCCTTTATGCAAAACACTGTCGAAGGCCTTTGAGATATCTAATGTTATGGTCTTTGAGGTGTGTATGTTGTCAAGAGCCTCACTGATTCTGTGAGTGATGGTAGTTAGGACGTTGGCAGTGGATCGGGCCGACCGAACTACATCCTGCTCGTTGCTGAAGTGGTTGTCTTTTTCTAGGTCCTCGACGAACTTCTTATTGATTATGACCTCAAAAAGCTTACTGATGATACTAAGGAGACTGATAGGTCTGTACTGGGAGTGGGGGGGGATCGCACGCCCGCGTTCTTGAAAACCATGCATATGCTTGACACCATCCACATGGTTTGGGAAGGATTTCTTCTTCAAGCAACGGTTGAATAGCTTTGCTAGGATGGGGGATAATTCCGGGTTGATATTCTCAAAGACAACCACTGGAATTTTGTCTTCTTAGGGTGAAGGCCTTTGATAAGTCTAAAGAGTTTTCGTGCTGTAATGGTAATATTATTAAGATTGTGCTCAGTGAGAGGTAGGAACTTGGGGAAGGGATGGTCTTTGGCATCTAACGTTGAGTTAGAGGTAAGAATGGAGGCGAAGAGCTTCGCCTTATCTGTCGAGGAAGATATGATTTCGGGACCATTTACAATTGTGGGCATGGCCGCTTTACCTTATTCATTATTTGGTTGGTGATCTTCCGGAATTCACGGGATCCAATTTGTTTCTTTTCAACTTTGGTCTAAACTAAGCGTAGCTGCACTTGTTATTTTCTAGGACCTTTTGCAGCGAATACGGGCAGTTCTGAATGTATTAAGGGCTGTACTACATCGCTTCTTACAATAAATATTGAAGTAGTAGTTTCGGTGATTTATGGCTGCAGTGCATTCAGGAGTGAACCGGGGTTGACTGCTTGGCTTTTGCTGGGATTTTTTGGAGGGTATAAAACTCTCCATTCCAGAAAGGATCTAAACAGTAACAAGGGCAGCAATTTTGGAGGCAGCATGCTTGAAAAAGGTTGGAGGGGAGCTTCCATCATGTAGGATCGAAAGCTGTCCTAGGTTTGGCCTCGATCTGGACACTGATTAGAGAATGGTCTGACGTGCGTGATGCTCCGAGTGGACATGTCGCGTCTACCTATAATAATAATATGTGTAAATCTCCACCTTTTGTTTGATGACAGTCGTGAGACCGGAAACACGTATAGCAAAATTATGGAAAATAAAACATAATATTTAAAAAAAAAAACCAAAAACGTTTGCGGTTTCTCTCTTCTTTTTAATATACAAAATGTATCTCGTTGGAACTACTATAACCCCTTCCTTTTATATATATATATATATATATATATATATATATATATATATATATATATATATATATATTAAAAGCGGAGACTTTAAAAGATCATGGTTATATTTTATTTCATTAGAACCGATATATCGTTTTAACTCAGCGGACCAAACATTAAAAAAAATGGATTTAAAATTTTACCAGGCACAAAACATTTATCTAAGCATAAATTATGCACAAATACTTAAATTCAAAATTTGGAGAAGGGGAAAAAGTGAGGAAATAAAATGGAGGAAATAGAAGAGGGATAATTTTTCAAAACAGGGAAGAAAAATGGGGAAAGAGAAAAGAGGGAGAAAGAAAGAGATGTAAGTCTGTTTAAAGAGATATATGCGAAGTCGTTGGGATGAGAGCAGACATGTCGACCTATTTTTACCGGGTCAGTGAAGTAGAGGGGGTATCATCAAATGGGAATAGAGAAAAGAGACAAAGAGGATGAAGGAAAAAGAAAGCATTGAGCTCTCAGGATGTATGTCCTCTTTGGCATTATCCATATGGATTACCAAATAATATCATAATATATGCTCCTGAAAAATTATTTTGGTTGAGCTCTCGGGAGAGAAAGTGTGAGTTTGTAAACAGTGACAACTACTGCTACTAATGCAATACTTTTCTATAAAACGAATCAAGTTCTCTCAGTCACTGGTGTGTTTATCTAAAAATACGCTTAAATTAATTTTCATCCCTGACGCGCGCCACTACTGTGGAAAATAATAAGAGAAAGTTTAAAACAAAGAAAAAGAGAAAAAGAGAAGGAATTAAGATAAATGCACGAAGTAACGTGAAAAATTCAGAAAGGTGATTAAAATTACCGACACATTAAGACAGGCAACGTTTTCTGGTCGGTTGTCTGAAGAAATATCAAAGCAAGATTGACTCCCTTCCGTTTTTTTGATTTTCTGCTACCGACAATTTTCAAAGATTTACATGCAACATTCATCACTATCTCAAACTTTTCATATCTATCAAGCTATTTCAATATCTATCTATCTATCTCAGCCCCGTCAGATCAGTCTATTTCCGTTCATATCTATCTATCTATCTATCTATCTATCTATCTATCTATCTATCTATCTATCTGATTCTGAGCAAGCGGATGTGTGGGTGATGTAATGGATAGCGTCTCGAAATGAGAAATCGAGGAATCGAGTTCGAATTAATATTGGATTCGTGACCTACGTTACGCGCGAAAGGTATGAATCAATCTCCACCGCAGTTATGGATTAAATAGTGGGACTTGTATATGGGAAAAAAATCTTATTTTCAAGGATTTTTCAACGCAATATTCACTGGAAAAATAATTAAAAAAAATATTTTTACACTCCAAAAATATCTTTCGCCGTTAGCTAATCCACAAAGAGTTGGTAAGCCGTCAAAACAAATCAAGCAAGTAAGCAAGCAACCCTGAGTTGACACAAGGGTATTTGAATCGGGATCTAAACCCATCGGAAGGGAAAGAGTTGACGATAATACACCCACTTGGGGACTCGGTGAATACTGGAGCGTACACTGATTTAAACACTGTGGTTAGGGGAAGTTCTCGCCGCCATACCGTAGCTTCACAATGGATGGCATAATTGGGACTGGGAAAGTTGCTAAGGTGACATACATTGTTTAGAGCTACAATGGATAGAAGATTGTGGAGAGCCATGATCAACCTACGTAACGAGATTTTGTAAATGGTTGGAAGAACAGGCAATGGGTGGGATAAGGACACAAACATTACTTAGTGATGTAAAAGGATAGGAAGTTGTGGAGAGCCATGGCCAAACTCTCTAACTAGCTGGTGTATATGGATGGCATAATAGGTACTCGGAGTGTTACTAAGGAAACAAACATTGCTTAGAACTACATTGGATAGGAAGTTGTGGAGAGTCATGATCAACCTATCTAACGAAATGGATGACAGAACAGGTACTGTGAGTGATAGTAAGGTGATATACACTGTTTAGAGCTACAAAGGATAGAAGATTGTGGAGAGCCAATATCAACCTACCTAACAAGATTTTGTAAATATTAGGTTGGTGCAAAATAATGCCGTAATAATGTCGTTTTTTGACGTATTTTTTAACGTCAAAAACGGCATGATTACGTCATTATTTTTGCACCAACCTAATAGATGGCAGAACAGGAGGGTAAGGAGAAAAACGTTACTTAGAGATGCAAAAGGATAGGAAGTTGTGGAGAGCCATGATCAACCTCTCTAACAAGCTGGTGTATATGGATAGCATAATAGGGACTGGGAGGGTTACTAAAGAGACAAACATTGCTTCGAGCTACATTGGATAGAAAGTTGTGGAAAGCCATGGTCAACTTACCTAACGAACTTGTGTAATTGGATGGCAGTACAGTGACGAGGGTGGGGGGTTACTAAGGAGGCAAAAGCATTTTTGATTGCCCAAAAGATAGGAAGTAGTAGATAGATTTTATTGCGCATGTCCTGAAGGGACATGACACAAAGAAGAGGATCTTAAACTAAGTAGCCTCAAGTCCCACGTAATACCACTTGGCTTTGATTTTAAGTGACCGGATTCGTATCGTGTTAAGGCCATGAACTTCAGCAAAAAATTTCTAAAAAGAAAAGATGAATGGATGACACGTCAGGCACCTGTATGCTGTCAGCTGCTTACTGATGCGCTACGAAACAACGAAGTAAAAGTTTAATATAACGGCTACAAAAAACAAAACTCTATCATACTGGTTGAGTTATTTTACTCTATAGGGTTAGGGGCTGGTAGGGTAGAGTTTAACAGGAAATAGGTAGGCGTAACAAAGACGTCATTCTGACAACAGGAGACAATACCGACAAATTATACCTACGTAATATATATAGTATAACCATAGACTGAAAAAAAATCTTACTTTTAATTTAATCTTTTAAAAAGTTCTTTTTTTTTTTCTTAGTCCTCAAATTTCTAATCATCAGTCCTAGGTGCTTGTCTTAGACTAATCTTTCTACCTCTATTTCTGCCATATATTCCCTCGTGCCTAAATATATCCAATATATATATATATATATATATATATATATACATATATTTAAAGATATTTTTGTAGGTTTTAATAGGTACAAAAATTTAATGATCAAAATAAAAATAAAATTTAAAATTTACGCATATATATATTTTTTTTTTTTTCCAAAAATTCAACATTGTACATTTCTCTGTTTTAATATTGAATTCCTGTGGAAGTTTGAAGAGCAATAGCGAAACCGGTTGCTTCCCCTTCTTGAGTTTTTTTTTTTTTTTATTATTTAATATTGTTTTAATATGTCTTGTAATATTAAATTTTATACTTTTATTTCGATTTATATATATATATATATATATATATATATATATATATATATATATATATATATATACAACTCACCCCAAGCAAGGCAGGCGTACCACTAGCACGCAAGGGGTTAATATATATATATATATATATATATATATATATATATATATATATATATATATATATTGAAATAAGTTAGCCAAGTTTAAAGAAATTAATAACAATCAATACAAATATGCATTATATATATGTGTGTGTGTGTGTACGTGCGTGTGTATATATATATATATATGTGTGTGTGTGTGTGTGTGCGTGCGTGTGTGTGTTTGTGTGTGTGTATGTGCAAAATTTGACATAGAAATCACTATTTGATATTGAGAGTTTCGCCTTTCGCGCCTTTTAAGAGATCATATATATATATACATATATATATATATATATAAATATATATATATATATATATATATATATATATATATATATATGTGTGTGTATTTCGGCAGCAATCCTTCTTTCATGGACATTTTTTATTGAATAGGACAGACAAGGCGGTTTTATTTAGTTTTTTTTATACAATTTCTCTTTATTAGATCGCATGAGAAATTGTATAAAATTAAATAAAATTACCTTGTCTGTCATATTCAATAATATATATATATATATATATATATATATATATATATATATATATATATATAGGTATAAATTTGCATATCATCCAAATAATGAAGATATTAGCAACTGTATATATGTGCGTGCATACACAGGTCTCCATCAAAACTATTAAAGAGTGGACGTGATTCCATGAAACTCAAGGTACAGATTTTTCCCACAGATAAATGAACAATTATTATTATTTTCTTGGGTTTCTGTTGCATACACATTTCCTTTCGGGTACCAACAAGAGACCTAAGGTCAGAAAAAAAACTAACATCCCACACATTTTACATAGATAAAGCTCTTCGTAATGTGTGTGTTGTACTTGTGAGTACAATATTTTGAATTTTATTTAAGGCGTGATCCACCAGGAATTTCTTCAATGAGTCTATCGGAACCTTTTCCAATCAATCTGGAAACTAAAACTTGAATTATGGATGTCCTCATGTGCCACATTTTTGAGATTTCCACTTCAAGATCCTTGTATTTTTTATAGTTTCTTGAAGATCTTCAAAGATACATTACAATCCGCTGGGACTGCCATGTCAATAAGAAAGCACATTCTGTTTTGTGGTCTTTAATCATGATGTCTAGGTGATTAGCTTTGATTGTTTTGTCTGTGTGTATTTGTAAAGTGCCATAAAATTGTTACAGATCCTATCTCTGTAACCGGAGTCTGGGTGGTATTCATTCCAATCTCTTACAGTTTCTTTTCATAAAATATGCATGTCTTCGAATGCAAATATTGGTCTTCTCTGTCATGTCAAGTTTTATATTCAGTGTGTGCAAATAACGTGCAGCAAGATGGTCAATTGTTTCTGGATATTTATCACAGAATCTGCATTTTGGGTCCACAAAATTTTTCAGTATTTTCGCTTGGTAATATCTAGTTAGCAAGCATTGGTCATGTACAGAGGTTACAGTTTTTAAACCGGAAGCGTCATTTGATCTGACGTGCTATACCATTTAGCTGTGGAGAAGCGTCTGGTAAGCAAAGTCTAAATTAATTAATGTTTTTAAACACGCAATCTCCGACAGTCATGTTTGCAAACCAGACTCTTCTCTGTAGCTAAGTGTTATAGCACGTCAGATCAAATGACGGTCCGTGTAGGACACAAATTCGATTCCTATTGAAGAATGCATATTTTCTACGAAATTTCTCGAACAGTCAGGCCGGTAAATGTAATTATTACTGTTTAATTAAAAAAAAACAAAAAAAAAAAAAACAAACAAATTTTACTAAAATAAATTGTAAATTTGTGTATTTAGGCTGCAAATTCTCTCTTATGCATGTCTGATTAAATAAACTGCAAACATTATATCTGCATATTTTTATCATAATCCTTCCATATTCACGAATATTTCCCGTATATTACAATTTCTTGCCTTATTTAATTGTAATATACGGAAAAATATTCGTGAATATGAAAGGATTATGAAAAAAAATAAGCATATATAATATTTGCAATTCATTCAATGACACACACACACACACACACACACACACACACACACACACACACACACATATATATATATATATATATATATATATATATATATATATACATGCTTCCACATGCTTTTCATTAAAGTGATGGTCAACACACTTTTGTAAGTGTCCAGAAAGGGAATTTGGAGAAACTAGTTCACATTCCGGGCTAGAATGTTGCTTTCACTTTCGCACAAATACGCTTGAAAAATGTATATATCTATCCCTTCTCTCTCCAGCTATGGGATAAATAATGTGTTAGACTGGATTGTATATCTAATAGAAGGGGGAAAAAACTCTACATTTTAAACAGTGCTGAATGCAATGGGAAGCCACTAACGTTCCCAATAGCATATGGCTATTGACAGACAACGAAATAAAATCTATGGAGTGTCCTGATCGCTTACGTCATAAAAGGACATGGTATGTAGGAGAAATGGCGAAAAAAGTTAATTTCAGAATTTAGTAACACTGGGATTTTAAAATATCACCCAATTCTCTACAGTCTCGTAAACAAGGAAACTGGTAAATTGAAACTGGTTTTGCAACCGAAGATTAGTTCTCGGTCATCAATGATTAAAATGGACTTCGAGCGAGCGATGTATGTAGGTCTTAGTCAGTTTTCAAACTCCCTGTATCCAGAATCACAAAAACATTGTACTAAATAACAGAAACTCCATCACTTGAGAACTACCATCAGCGGCTACAACAAAAATGAATATCACATGTAAGTCGAACAAAAAATAATGACATTATCAAGATGTTGACGTTACGCAAAACTTCAAATGAAAAGACAGAAAGAAAGCCCTTCTCCCCCTTTTTTTAAATAAATTTCAACCGAAAGTAGCGCTAGATGAATGCTAATTGATTCCTTATTATAAGGAAATAGCTACTATTAACATTAAAAATGAGGATAACCGATACTACTCTTAGATCTCCGCCCGATGGCCAGGGAGTGAAGTAAAGTGTAATTCGAGTATCACTATCTGCTCGGTCAATGAACGCCCAATGTTACCTTATAAGGAAAAGAGTAATATTACCGTTGCCATTACCATAAACATAACCAACCGAAGAGTAAACATCAGATTATTTTCGCTTTTCTCTGAAAACCTCTTTCAAATTTATCTAATGAAAGAAGTATCTATTGAATTTGGACAGACAATCGTTACTAGTTGCCGGATGAATAAAGTCCCTGTTACATTTTCCAATGAAACATTTAGATGGTTTGAATATACCATTTTAATTCTCAATCTTATGAAAGCGAAAGCTTTTCTGTAAATAAGGTATAAGAATTAAAAGGTAAATAATATTTATATAAGAAACAATTTAAGTTATTTAATTTTTAATTATTATTGATAGTGATGCATCGGGAATCATTTGCCAAAGACTAACGCATCTAGGTACATCAATGGCCTACTATGCAATCTTACCAAGAACTAACAAATTTCTGTTTTAATTTTCTTAACCAACAATACGTGTAGGAGTTCATCGTAGTTTTATTGTGTCATTTTTGGTGTATTTTATTTTTGAGAGGGTAATTAAATCGAGCTCTTAAAAATTTATTGCAAACACTTCAACACGCATTTTTGCAGTTTTCTGAATATAGTCTAATAGATATAACATTTTTCAAAATATTTGCACTGTCTATTTGTAACTTGATATATTTGGACATAGTTACCCGCCCCAAAAGCATAAAATAAAACTTATAAGCCCTATAAAGAGCGAAAATAACGCTATTTTATGAGGTTCGCAGCCAATAGTTTTGGGATTTTAAAAATGTACGAACCGAATTTAATATGGATATTTGCTGCACTTCTTTTGAAGTATAACAGTTAATGTGCTCGTGAAGTGAAGTGGAGCCGACTCAAATTTTCACGGTAGTGATGTCGGCATCATTGTCATAAAATTATTGTCCACATACTCCATCGACCCGACCAAATGAAAGACTTTAGAGATGTTCGTCAAAAGACAGTGGAAACTTCCGTGTAGGGGAGAGTAATTTTCTGTTTCGGATATGAATTCCACTTGGGACATGGTATCGTCAATAAGATAATTGCGTATCTTCTGGCACCTTGATTGGTGTTCGAGCCGGGTAAGAAACCAACATTTTGAATGCTGAATTTTCAAAGGTGCTAGTAGGCACTCTTCTCCTTTAGAAGATAACCAAAGATAACCGAATCTAGTTAGCTCTTTCCCCGATTTACAATTTGTTAATGTAAGAACACTCCCCGAATGATCACGGAAGTTAAGCAAAGTCGAGCATAGTCAGTACCTAGATGGGTGACTGCTTAGGAATACCAAGTGCTGAAAACTTGGATGTGCGGGTGGTGCAATGGATAATGGCTCGGAATTGTTCATCGGAAAGCCGAGTTCCAATTCCTATTGGGCTCGTTATATTCCCTTACGCGCAGATACCCTTGGAAAAGGTATGAATCCACCTCTTCTCCTCCAGCTATGGGTTAAAGATTATAACGAATCGAATGCTAGATCTGCTTCTGTGAAGCTTGGTTCATTGTGTCATGCTAGACAATTTTTCTCGTCAGAATCTATCTTACATATTTACAAGTCCATGATTTGTATATTGCTTTCACATCTGGTCCGGTACTCCTGCTATATATTTAGAGATTCTTGATAAAATCCAAAGAAGATTCCGCAATGTTATTAGTCCTGATCTGTCACTTTACTACCACCGTAATGTAGCTTCCCTCTGCCTTTTCTATACTTCTATGATAAATGTTTTGATGAACTCTCCTCTATATTACCTAGACTATGAATTTAAGCTCATTACTAAATTAGCGGAAATATCTTATCATTTTACAGTTAAAATAGTTAGATGTAACCGTAAGTTCTATGTTAACAGTTTCTTCTCGTTTGTGCAATTCTCTTCCGGCTTCTTTCTCTCCAGCCAAGTTCGATCTTCAAAAATTTAAATGCAATGCCCTGTTCTCTAAAATTCTGTTCTTTTATTGTACTCGCTCCTTAATAATGTTTTTCTTATATTCTTTTTAGACTCAATAACTACATGCATGTTAGCAGCTCTTCTGCTTTGCTTGGGTTGAAATTATTAAAAAGAAAAAAAAAGACTTGTATAATTGAAACCATTAATTCCCTCCGCCAAAAAAAAAAAAAAAAAAAAAAATTCCTGGATCCAAAAAATATTTTCTGGCTTTAAATAACTTGCTAAGGAATGAAAAACCGTAGAAAACAAATCAATCAGTCAGTGTCTACATGGATTTCATTTGGGACAATTTGGTTAAGGATTAAATAGCATTTATTTTCGTGTTGTTTTTAGTCTCACAATCCATTGTAAGTTTTCAAGTTACCTTTCCATCGAGCAAGAGATAGCAAATTTTGTTTGCATGTAATTCCTACTGTTTTAAGCTTGATTCTTTCTCAGAGATCCACATTTCTGACCTTGTGCCAGGCTATGTAAACGTTATTAAAATAACTTACTACTTTCTTGATATTGGTTAAATTTTGAAAAACAAGGAGATGACAAACATAACCGATTTTGAGGCTCTATTTTAAACCATGCATAAACATATTAGGTGTTTAAATAAAAAGCCTTCTCACGCTCTCTTTATTTTATTTTTGTAGATATGCAGCTAAGTATTTCCCTTCATAAAATAATAGCGAAGCTCTTGAGCTAATTATCTCATTACAATTTGATAAAACTTATGCTACACTGTTTGGCAAAACAACCAGATTTATCAATAAAAAATGATTCAATTAATATTAGACATTGATTCGATAATGATGCATTTAATTCTTGCTGATCAGTAAGTATCCCCCTCACGCTTTATGACAGTGTTTAGGCCTCTGTACTCTCAGGTCATTTGTAGGCATTGGTCGCTATCAGTAACTTTATAGTCTAGCCGATTTCATTCAGTTTTTTTCTGTTTGTATTTTTTTTTTTATCTCTGCTGTTATTAAATATCCTACACTGTAATAATAGAAATGAAAAATAAAACGGAACTATATAGGAAGAAAATGAGTAACTACCGACAACGAGGTTCGAACGTGACACTCTGGACTTATAAATATATGTTTTCTACCAGGTGTATAAATAGTGGTGTCAGGCTACTGACTGCACGTGATTATTTAGTGACTATTGAGTGGAACTATCCAGTCGAATTATTGTGCGTCAATGATTTGGTTTTGATTTAGGATTTACCGGACGTTAAGCCGAGCTGCGCTACTAACAAGGTATTCACTGAAATGGTTAATTATCTTTGGTTGACTTTTACTTCTTTGTTCTTGTTAAGTATTTATTTTCGATTGTAATTAAATATTGTTTTATCTTAACATTGAAGTCTTGAGTTATACTTAATTATTAGCGGCCACCGTACATCACAAATGTAATTTATAATAATTTGTATTTAGTTGGAATCATAAGACAAGGGACCGTTGTAAAATTTGCTTTTATGTGGATAAATTGATTTCGATTTCATTTATTTATATGCTCAATATTTTATGAGTTATATTCAAATGGACGATGAAGTAAAACACAATAGTTTTCTAGTGATGGATTTGCTTTTTCTCGCATGAAGGGATACTATAGGTCTATTTATTGGCTTACTTTTGTACATGCTTGGATATTGTTCCAGGCTCTAGTATTTCATGATGGCGTAGATGTAATATTTGAGTCTCTATAATCAGAAAGACGCCGAATGCAGTCAATACCAGCGTGCTCTTAGCAAATACAGCTATGTAATTTTGCCTGACGTGCAGCAATATATCAAAAGAGCCATTTCGACTTGATGAAACATTGCAAATCAGTGTGATTTCGCATCTTCAGCATGTCTGCTATTTTCCTGGCATGCTCATATGCTCAGACCCATGTATGTTTCTTTAACACCCACAGGGCCGACCTGTAGCAT
The DNA here is from genome assembly GCA_903632075.3 of Acanthosepion pharaonis. Classification (NCBI taxonomy): domain Eukaryota; kingdom Metazoa; phylum Mollusca; class Cephalopoda; order Sepiida; family Sepiidae; genus Acanthosepion; species Acanthosepion pharaonis. The sequence continues at coordinate 1,085,950 of CAHIKZ030004764.1, read as the reverse complement.
ATGCTGTAACTATATTGACCGGCCTTAGAGTCCAAGAATGTGCCCCAGCAGAGTTACACACGGTTGTAAATTCAGAGCCTGATTACCAACTACAGTCTAATCTACCCTGATATTTAAACTATAGCTGGCGGGACGGGGATGTTCAAAGATGGATTCTTAGCTTTGGCAAAGTTATTTGTGCGAAAGTGAATGTAACGGTCTCGACTAGAATTCGAAACCGGCTCGCCTATTTCTTGTATAACCATTACACAACCTGCACAACCACAGGCAGTACACAAACTGAATAGCACACCATTTTATCCTTGTACCAGACTAGACTGAATATAACTATCTACTGTGGCCTTGGAGAATGATGCTTATCATAGCATATTTAGTGGGCTCAGTCGTCAAAGGGTACCTTACTATTGCGATCTTTCAGCTCCAGGGGACCAGTTCCACACCCCGTCATTATCAGTTGTGAACCGCTAGCACCTGAGGGTCCCTAAAAAGGGAAATGCCTTTATACTAATATTCACCCGATACACGTTACTGAATGAGGTGTGTTATATGAACGTAAGAGGTAGGGAAGATTCTGAGGATATGGAGGCTAGATAACTATTAAAACTTGAAGAGATTAAGGTTGTAGTGTTAGGGAAGCATCCACACGGGAGCCTGTTCCGAAAAGTAGATGTTTTGGAGTAGGACAACTGTCGTACCAGTAGAATACGAAGAGGATAAGGATGATTCACCCTTGTGGTCGAAACAAGGAGGGTCTTAGCTGTAAAAGTCTGAACTGGTGGCACTAAAGAATGGTGCTCGCCAGAATATTTACCGTGGAATTTGCGAGATTGTATTTGTGGGAATAAGACTGTATGATCGAAAATAAGTAAACGGCTCCAAAGTAAACGATAGTGAGCTCTGCTAAGACCGAAGAGTGAGAGATAGCATTAATATTCTATTATTTTCTAGATCTGATTATTGTAAAGAAAAAAAAACATGGCAGATGGAGTTAGTTTCTTTCTCGAGTGGAACCGACCATTTTTCCAACATCTTTATTAGTGGTACGAATATAAGAATTCTACTTGGCGGGTCCCAGCTGTAAAAGTCAGGGCTTGGGAGACTAAAGAATGTAAATCGTCTGAACACATTCCCTGGAAGTATTCATGCTTGAAGATTCTGATTACCAACTGAAAATGAAGAATTCGTTTTGATTTTTTTTTTCGTAAATAAGTTGACTGATAGCATAATTTATCATAACAGCGAATATAACTGTGTATAGTACAGCTATTAAATAAGCTTAGCATATTCTGTTACGGGGCCAAAATTGCGAAACCTTTAATGAAGATCGAATTCACTTGAAAGTAGTAATAGACTTCTAAATTAGCTCGTTAACCACATTCCACAGTCGCACAAGAACACGTTTGTGTGACAACTAGTGAAGAGGGAACAGTATTAATGGGGTGTTAAACTAGTCCCCTAACCATCACTCCACAATAAATGTTTCCGGTAAATGTAATTAATGCTGTTTAATTAAAAACAGATCATTTATAATTGTCGCACTTAATACACTTCATATATATATATATATATATATATATATATATATATATATATATATAGTTTAAAAACGGACATTTTAAAAAATGATATATTCACATGGTAAATAAACAAATCTATGAAAACAAAGGGTTAGAAATATCTCAAGATTTTTAAAAATATACTCACCGTAATTAGAGAATCGAAAAACATAACAATTGAAATAAAGAAAAGAAAAAAAAGTAAAGGCTATCGATCCTTGGTCTTTAGATCTTAGTAGAGATTAAAACATAAATATTATTTTGTCCTCGATTGAGCTCTGAAGTGCGAAGTGCGATAAAAGTTTTTTTTTTGTCTATATTATTCGATTTACCACTTTATGATGATGAATATGCTATTCTTATGCTTACCTGCTTACTTTCTTTCCAAATACACACACACACACACACACACACACACACACACATATATATATATATATATATGATAACCTTCCCTACGGAGCATTAGAATTAATAAATGATGTTGTTCTTGTATAGTTTGAATTTCGTTTGAGTGTTCTTTTTGTTATATTTTTCGATTCAACACTTTACAGTGAGTAACGCATTTTTCTCATCGTCTTTGTTCTAATTCATATATATATATATATATATATATATATATATATATATATATATATTATGCGAACATATACTTTTTAAAAATGCCCTTTTTAAAACCATCATAAACTTTAACTCTGACCACAGATTATTTAACCGTGTATTGCTGGCCACTCGTATTTGAGGATTACCGTCTACTTGGGCCAATCCCTGTTGCTCAGGGATTCAACACGCATAGAGCCCACCTGTGGTTTATACTGCAACTATGCTGAGCAGACGTTAGTTACAGTTTCTGGGAGACAGCGTGTTATCTAGCATGATCAACAATTTAAATAAGGCTAGCACCCTCGGCCATGATGACTTGTGACTTCGTACTAACACAGCTAGTACAAGGGTTGCATCTACCCAATTTCACTCACAAGGCTTGGGTCAAACCGTAGCATGGTTTTCAGGCACTTTCCCGCACGCTGGGATAGGCCCCTCCAGTCCGATGATATCCGGATGTCTTCCTGAACAAATTCCTGACAAATCGACCATGGTGAGATTCGAACCCCGGTCTCATGGTCAGAATGCGAACGTTCTAACCACTCGGTTACGATATAAAAAAATATAATATGCAAGAATATATTATATAAGGATCTTCAAGTCACTTCCCCAAATATATAATATATACGCGAGAAATTACATAATATACGCGAAAATGTATCATAGATGTGCGAGAAAGTATATAGTATACGTGAAAATGTATAATATATGCGCGAGAAAGTACATAATATACGCGAAAATGTATAATATATGCTTATAAATAGTTGTATGAAGGATTGTGTCTGTATATATATATATATGTACGTCTGTGTATGCGTTTACACAGAAGTTTGAAAGTGACATTTTCTTATGATTACGTTTATAATCCCATAAATTTTTCGGTTAAAAGCTTACATCAATACGTGTAACATTATCCTGTCCGGTGTTTGAGATTCGATACAATCTCCCATTACTTGACTTAATGTTTTTTTGTGTGCCATTTATCATCTGTGTGAGTGTTTTTCATCTGTCGTTCGACGTTGTTCGCCTTTTATAGAGAATGCCGGATCACAGAGACGATGACGGCACACATCTGATAGCTTTTAAATTTACAATTCAAGGCGAGGCGCCTACATAAGAGGCACGCTCGTCCTACTTTAAGGCAAGCACTAAACTCACCTTGCTCTATATCAGATCAGATCGAGGTCCTTAAAAAACGGGGGTAATAAAATAAATAACAACAATAATAATAAAAAAAAACAATTTTTAGTGAAACCTTCAACGAACCGTCAGCAGTGTTCCCTATTCATAATGAGGTTTATAATTATTTACATTATTCGGACTGTTATCTTCACCTTCATTGCCATATTCACAACGTTTCAGCCGTTGTACGCTCCGGCCTTCTTCAGGTGACTGGAATTTCGAGACTTTTGTGATGTCAACGAACACTCGTTGTCACTTTCGTAATGCTCGTTGTAGTAGAGACTTTGTAATAGCAGATACAACTATAGTAACGCCGTTGAACAATACTGGTGCCAGACACCTTCGAATAACACTCGCACTAATAGTACTTGCTCGATAATACTCGCTCGAATAGTAACCACCGAATAGTGATCCGAATAGAGAAATAGTATAGAGAATAGAGTAGAGAATAGCGGTTCGTATAGTAATAGAGGATAGAATAGAAATGGTGATCTGTATAGTAATAGAGAATAAAATAGAAATAGCGATCATTTAGACGTCACGTGACTTTCTACTTATGTGTTTCTTTATGGTCATGTAATCCATTTAATTCAATAATGGGATCGGCGGTGTTTACTCTCTGGCGATCTACGTTCAAACTCAAGTGTCGGCAACGACACTTTATTCCTATATAACAGAGCCAAACCTTCTATTGCTTTAACACAACTTCACAAGTTTTTTTAGTTCACCACTGCTGTAGCCTGGTATTGAACTCACAACTTTTTGGGCCTAGTCACTGGATCTAACCAACATCTTTATTCACTGGCCCTTGTGTCCTCAAGGACACATGGCCCAGTGGATAAAGACACTTGAGGACACATGGTAGCCCAGTGGACGAAATAAAGTGTTCGGTTCGGAATTCCAATTAACTGAAGAAGGCCGGAGCGTACAACGGCCGAAACGTTGTGAATATGTCAATGAAGATGAAGATAACAGTCCGAATACCTAATACCATAATACATCATCTCAGAGATATAGACAGATAATGAAGTTTATGATGCTGATTTTTATTTAAATTATTTTTTACGCTATTGTTCGCCCAATGCAAGGCCCAAGAACCTCTCAATGTAGAGGGTTACTAAATTGGGTTGTTTATGGGCGTAAGAATTTTAGATTTTGATGATATGTATGATAGATAACGGTTGACCCAGACTTCAAGCTTGTAATGGGTGGGCAAGCGATAGTTCCTGGGAAGAAGCTTTCTAAGCGGAACTTCCTCCTTACCAATGGAATACGAAAGGAATAAGGGTGATTTACTTCTCTGTACACGGGATGGTGGCTCTTCGCTGCTATTATCTGAACTAGAAAATGTATCTCATCTGAACAATAGCGATAGAGTAGCGATAGGCTTGCACGCTGCGTTTATGGGAAAGAGGTTGTAGGGTTGAAAATAATTCATCGCCAACAAGGTCACGTAAACGCTTTTGAATGTTCCACTTGCGTTCTGGGGTGAACATGAGTCTCAATAGGCGCTCAAAGTAACCATTCCTCGTGAATGGCGAAAATTAAGGCTGAACTCGGTGATGATAAAACTTTACTAGAATGTATCGACCGAAGCGTTGTGATTTTAACAACTAACACAGTTGTATCTTGTATCAACACGTCAACACGAGAACTAGATTCTCAAATCTCCCAGTTTTCAATTCGTATTCCATTAAAATCATCTTTTTAAGCGACTTCCTCCGTCTCTCGTATTCTAATATATCAGCGATCAGCATTTGAGCTGAGTTAAAAGCCTGTATTTCGAATCCTGATTTTCAACGCATCACTTACGTTCCATTTGGAAGGTTGGTGTAATACATTCTTCCAACCTATTTTGCCTATTTAATCTTGTTTTGTTACCAAGCTAAATTGACTAATTATTCCTAATTTACACGTTTTCCCCTAGTCTTTTTATACAATAGTATCATACCAGCATTATCCTATTGGCTTTCGAAGTGGATCTTAAATATTTATCAACTTCCTGTGAACGTTTGCAGCACCTTCCTTTTTCAAAAACAGACATTCTACGACAGATTTTTGCATTCTATGTTTGTCCAAAGGGACAGCCATTTCGAAAGAGGATTATGAATAGAAAAAGAAAAGATGCTACCACAATTTTCGCTTGGGCTTCTAGGCGCTTTTAAGTTTTCAAAAATACTAGGGATTTTGATTAATTAATACTTCTAATTAAATTACAACAAGCAATACTATTTGATCGGACCTGCGTAAATTTCAAGAATTAGTTATTCCAAAAAAAATTTCGCTTGAAGATGGAACAGAGCTTGGTACTTTAATTCAATTTAATTCAAATAATTACATTGAAGTTTTCGGCTCCTGTTTTGAAACATGAGAACTCTAATGTATCGTTGGAATCATATTTTTAAATAAATAATTATATTTATGTTCTACTTTTGTATCGAGCACTATTTTTTAAAAAATAATAACAAAAATACTAAAGAACTTTGGATTATTTACGTAACGAGTTCTTTCCTATTTTCTATATATTTTTACACACACACACACACACACACACACACACACACACACACACACACACACACACACATACATACATATATATATATATATATATATGTGTATATATATATATATATATATATATATATATATATATATATATATTACGCCATTTTGTAAATGGAGCCTAGTACAAGTTTTCCGTCTTAACGCGAAACACTTAATGCACTGATGCGTGAAGGGGTCAGTTTTGCTGTCGTCTTCCATCACACTTTCCTTGCCGCAGCTGGTGGGCAAGCAGTCGACTTACCAAAAAAAAAAAAAGAAAAAAGAAAAAGAAAATGAAAAAAAAAGAAGAAATAAAAAAAGAAAAACTCCTCCGCACATAGACTTCTCACTTGCACGTCGGAAGGTGAATAAAATACGCACAGGCGGGGTTCCTATGACGACCACCGGCATTAAATAGGTTGCTTTTTTCTTCTTAGTTTTTTTTCTTCTTTTTTATCGGTGCATCAAGGAGACGGAAGATTCGTTGCATGCGACTACATTGGACTGATTACCTAATTTATTGCAGAGGCGTGAGCAGAATTGTTTATGTCTCAGAAAGGCACAATGATTAAAACCCTAGAATGATATCTGAGATGTCTGCTCTTCCTCACCCGACTCGTAAATGGCGTAAAAATTTTCCTTATGGTAATGGTGAGAACGACCGTTTCCATACAGGAAACATTCGGTATTCATTGACCGAACAGAATTACCGCCAGTTAAAATTTATAAAATCTTTCTATTAAAACAGCTTTTTCAAGGGAAGAGGCTCCTCAAGTCCACTAACTGTTATCGCTCTTTCTAGTACTGATGATTCCTTCTTAAATAAAAATAGAAATTTAGTGTGGAAAGTAAATGTCTTGATTATATAATTATTTTCCCTTCTAGTTATATGTACTAAACATTTTAGTTGTTGCTACTGCTAGAAGTCTTCAAGTGATGCTTTTTTTATTTGATAAAGTTCTTTGTGATTCTCTAGCGTCAGTCCTTAAAATCTGATGAACGGTTGTTTTCTTTAAGACTTAGAGACAATATTAAATCAGATCTGAGAAAACGGTAGTATATAGCTGACATTTTAGACATTTCGGGAAGAATTAGACATCATTCATGGCATCCACGTGAGAGGTTATTTAAAAAACAAGACTTTGCTTCTTGGGTTAATATTTTGGTTTCACGGCATAAATTTCGTTGGAAGCAAAGAAAAGAGAGTACTGAACAACAGTTCAGTACTCTCTTTTCTTTGCTTAATATCAGTCCTCTTATATGACAGTGAATGCTGGTTAACTTCATCACAGATGAGGAAGAGACTTGAAGCAACACAAAGGTGGTTCAAAAGAAGGGTACTGATAATACCATGGACCCCAAATTTGAGCAACAATAAAGCTTGAGAAAAAATTAGAGAGCAAAAAGGAAACTTATACATAGCATCAGAACGAGACAATTGAAATTTCTAGGGTACATATTGAGGAAAGAGGGTTCGAAAATTTGATCCTAACAGACAAGAGGAATAGAGGAAAACAGTGCATAACCTACCTAGCGAGTTTGTGTAAATGAATGGCAGAACAGGGTTTAGCAGTGATAAGAAAAAGACAAAATTTATGAAGAGCTACAAAGGATAGGAAATTGTGGAGGACCATGATTGCAAACTTCTCAAAGTGACTCAGCACAAGACGAAGCATCTTTGTTTTGGACGAAACTAACCCCAACACAGCCTATCTCCTATACTAAATGTGTTATAAATGATCCATACACCGAGGATTTTTGCTAAATTGAAATCAATCTTACGCAGAGACCTAGAAAGGAAGATGTCATTTTACGCTGGTTTTCCAAATAGAGAGCGCTTTCCTGTCTTAAACATTCTTCAACATTCGAAATAGTGGCTTTGGCACTGCTTCTGGCAAGAGTGAAAAATAAGGAATTACCTTGGTCTTTTAGCTATTACTCTAGACTGACGGTTATTCAGTCACAAAGTGGTATTAATCTTTTGATTGATTGTAAGTTATGTTGAATATTATGGGATCTAAAATTTGGCTATCTTCATCGTAGAGTACTTAGACTTACAGATAAAACATGACGCTACAAGGCGATTTCAGTCTCCATGTTGAATTTACGACATGAAAATATACATGTAGGCAAACTGTTGGACAAAAGTTTGTGTAAGACAGAGTTCAATATCTGTTGCTAAGAAATAGGGTCCAAAATCAAACAAGTACAAAAATCTGGGAAGTGTTTTAACAGAGAACGGAAAGTGCGGCACATTGGGATAAACCGAAGATGCTTTCCAAAAGTTAAGCAAAGTATTAAAAAACAGAAAAATCTTGTTAGAAACAAAGAAAAGACTACTGAACTGTTACATGATATCAGTCCTCCATTATGATAGTGAACTTATATTTATAATCATGAAGAGGCAGTTGAAATTTCTAGGGCACATAATGAGGAAAGGAGGACTGGAAAATTTGATACGCACAGGACAGATTGAAGGGAAGAGGGACAGGGGAAAACAACGCATAACTTAACTGGTAAGCATGAGTAAATGAATGGCGTGACAAGGTTTAGAAGAGATAACAAATAGACAAAATTTATTAAAAGCTACAGAGAATAGGGAATTTTGGAGAGCCATGATCACCTACGTCCTGAAAGGACACGGCACATAGAAGAAGTGTCAGGGCTCTTGAGTAAAGAAAAGATTACTAGTTATTAACCCTTTGACACCTGCATTCCAGAACATTTTTAATCCTCCGACCTGATCTCCTGAGTCAAAATTCGCAAATAATTGGTATCTAATGTTTCACGGTAGATATAAAAATAGTTACCAGTGTTTACCCACCGTTCAACCGGCGGCTGGGCATTATGTAATTTTTCCCTACCACCATTCAACCGCTGTCTGGGCGTTATGTCATTTCTCTCTACCACCATTTAACAGCTCGTTGGGCAATACGTCATTTTTCTCTACCACCATTCAACCGGTCGCTGGGCATTATGTCATTTCTCTCTACCACCATTTAACAGCTCGTTGGGCAATACGTCATTTTTCTCTACCACCATTTAACCAGTCGCTGGGCATTATGCCATTTTTCTCTACCAACGGTAAAGCAGTAGTCAGGGATCAAAGGGTTAACAACATCGTTGAGATAGGTTACAGTTTAGAAACTTTGTAATCGAGTATTAACACGAATTACAAGAGGAAGTTTAAAATATTTACTACATATCGCAAAACGTCAAACGATTTCTTTTGCGGAATACCTGTACTTTTTACCGTTGCTTTAAAGCTTAGTGGTAGGTTCTTACGGGATGGTAATCCAGAGCTCTCCGTCTCCTAGACTGGTTGCCAACCATGTCTGATGAGTCTAGTCTATCCAACTATTTAACTCATAGCTGTAGGAGAGAAGGAAAAAATCTATATATTTCACAAGGATGTTTGGCCAAAAGCTAATGTATTGAACTATTGATAGTTGATTGAATTGTTTTTACGGTTTATCAACCTTTTGCAGGTTATTTAAAGACAGAAAATATTTTCTCATTGTAATATTTTTCTTAAAAAAATAATGATCCTACTAATTAACCCATATAGGGAGGGGACGAGATAGATTCATACCTTCCTCAAAGATATTTGCGCGTAAGTCAATATAACGAACACGACTGGGATTAGACCTCGACTCCACGATTTCTAATTACGAGCCGTTATCCATTACCCCACACATACATCCAAGCTTACGGTACCTAGAATTCCTATGTGGTCACTTATCTAGGTATTAAACAGGCTCGACGTTGCCTAACTTCGGTGATCGTAGGGAACCGGTGTATCAACGTGATATGGCCATGAAATAAGCAAATTTGAATTGGAACGAAGCAAATTCGAAATGAAATAAGCAAATTTGATTTGGAACGAAGCAAATTCGAAATGAAATAAGCAAATTTGATTTGGAACGAAGCAAATTCGAAATGAAATAAGCAAGTTTGATTTGGAACGAAGCAAATTCGAAATGAAATAAGCAAGTTTGATTTGGAACGAAGCAAATTCGAAATGAAATAAGCAAGTTTGAATTGGAACGAAGCAAATTCGAAATGAAATAAGCAAGTTTGAATTGGAACGAAGCAAATTCGAAATGAAATAAGCAAATTTTAATTGGAACGAAGCAAATTCGAAATGAAATAAGCAAGTTTGAATTGGGACTAAGCAGATCAATTATAGAAAAATATTTCGAAATTATCTGCGCGTTTCAATAAACAAATATCATGATTTAAAAGATCAATTGGGCGGTAAGTCATATAATTAAAATAACTTTGCTTAGTCCCAAATTGAACTTGAATTGGTATAGACTAGAATTCGAACACGCTGAGCCGAGTTCTCGCCCCGAGCCGGTCAGAACATGTGCTGCTAAGGTTAGTAAATAACGATGTTTCTTTTTTTTCTTTTTTTTGAGCAGAGGTTAACAATCTAGTCTTGCAGACCAATATAACAGCAAATGATTCGATTCCTACCTGGCCTCCTATATTTGTGACCTTATGCCCGGCTAAACCATAGCTGGGTTAAATAACTGGACAAGCCTAATCTTCGTACTTTATACTTTAGGCTTTTAACTGTAGCTGAATTTTAAAACCGATAATTGTATTCGTCACTCTCGATAAAAAATGAAGCTGGTTTTTAATCGAGTTTCTATTCCTCTCGACCATTACGAGGAGCAGCCTAAAATCAAATGCGCACGAATAGCATAAAACATTAAAACTGCTTGCCGTCCTCTGTAAGAAGAACGTCCCACTCAAATAGCTTTTTTCCAAGTGCCACTTTGTGGAACAGACTCCAGCGTGAGTGCCTCCATAGATATGAAAATCTTAACCTTAGTCACGGGTTTGTCAATTACCTATCACCCTTATCCTCACAATCCACACTTCCTATTTCATATATATCCCACACCTTCTTCATCATAACCATGGAAATAGCAACCTTCTACATTGAATAGCTCTCGAGCATTGAATTGAGTAAATTATGTTATAAAGGAAAAGAGTGCTCTGAGTTACAATATTACAAAAAATGAATGCTATATATTGGATTGTTTAGTTTTAACATCTCTCAACCTTTGTTGTGTTATTTCATGTAAAATTTGTTATGTACGGGACCCCAGTGAAGATTGAACTCGCTACTCATTAGTAATGGTCAATCGCAGTAGCCTCACTAACCTTTATTCTACGCTGAGTCGCTGGGAATGATTTAAGGCGTAAAACTTTCGGGTCGTTTTTTTTTTAATTATTTTTTTTTCTCGCTAGGTGCCTACACAAACCAGATAACTGTTCTTGCAAGGCAATAGATTTCATTCTTGTTGAGACGAAAACTATTCCCAGGAATTCGTTTCTGAAACCAGTGATGGTAATCAAAATGGAAATAATGAAGACGATACCGATTGATATTCCATTTCGCCAAAATATAAATAGAATTAAAAAAAACAAAAAAACTTTTGTAACGATTACAAAATTTTAGCGTTGGTTCTTTAAAAGCGTTAAACAAAATTAATTGTTAAAACAGTAGCATAAATTAATTAAGCTTTCCGAAATGGTTTTACCAGTTTGTGTTAAATTTTTCCCTGATGTACCGGACCCCCTGTCGTTAAAGAACATTGAGGATTGAAGCGAGAGCCAGACCCAAGCGTCACGGGGGTGTGCCACAGAAAATAAGTTATCGTTGGCGCTGGTAGCCAATTAAAGAGTATGGCTTAGTGATCAAAGTACACGAGCTTTTACATCCTTATCTTTGTTAGGCCTTTGACAGTTTTTCATCTGGTTTGTTTTGGACACCTAATTGTGAAATTAACCGAATCGAACGTTCTTTACCTAAAAATGGAGCAAACCTTTGGGAATTAATGAAATTGAATGAAAAGATGTTTTTATTATAGTTTGGAGGCTAACACATTGTTTCTAATGCAATGTGAACTTGGTATTTCAGAGTTAAATTCAAGAATTAAAATTTAGGACAATTTAAAATTTTATTACATATTTACGTCTATTTATTAAAAAATATTTATAAAAAAAATAGGTTCGTAAAAAGCATTTAGAATATAAAGGTTTGCAAACAAATCCGTATATACATTTAGAGTTGTAAGGTCTGCAGTAAATCATTAAAGTTTATATATATATATATATATATATATATATATATATATAACAAAAAGAACATAATGATATATTTCTAAACATATGTAGCGGAATGAGAACAATCTACTTTCATCTACTGAACAAAGTTTTGTAATTCCCCGATCGAAAGTTATCTGAAAAAGATCGGAGGTTTCTAATAATATAAATAAAAAAAAACTCCCACTCATATATATATATATATATATATATATATATATATTATATATATGTTCCAACGAGATAAAGTGTTCCATTTTAAAAAAGATATATATATATTTATGTATATATATATATATATATATATATATATATATATGTATGTACAGTGTAACCCGGATATAAGAGAGTTGTCAGGACCGGAGAAGAAGTCTCTTATATCCGGGTTTCTCTTATATCCGGGTTTGGTCTATTTTATATACATTAACACAGGCTCTAATTTGGGACCAGAAAAAATCTCTCTTATATTCGGGTTTATCTTATATCCGGTTACATTGTATATATATATATATATATATATATAATGTGTGTGTGTGTGTGTATATATTTATATATATATATATATATATTTATTTTAAAAGATAAATTATAAACGTTTTGCATGAAATTCCATTTTTATTTTTATATATATTATATATTTTGCATATATATATATATATATATATATATATATATATATATATATTGTAAGTAGAGTGGAGAGTTTTACGGGTAATTTTGTTACTGGAGTTGCGCAGAGAATAGATAGTTTCTTCCTTCAACCTGAATATCTTCTGCGTATTTCGACGGCCTCTTTGCAAAACAGAATCGACATTTGAGCCCACAAATCACCATATTCGCTAATAATTACTTTTATTACTGCTACAGTTACGACGTCTTCGAGTACGTGTCCCCAGTTATACAAGTATACATCTACGTGCATCTACATAGACTCGTCTTACCTATTACAAAGTGGCAAGCGAGAATAAAATAGTATAAAATAATAAACAGCATCTGGTAAATCTCGGTAGTTATTTGCCAAACGAGCGTACCAGCGAGAAGTTCATAATGACTACAGCAATTATTTGTACTCAAGAACATAAAACAAACATTTGCCCACATGGATGCTTCTCTATCCTTGCCGCTTGGTGTGCTTACTTTTTCACTTACGACCATCAAATGATTCTTCTCTTCGCTTGTCAAACCACTTTTACTATTTTCGTTATTTTCCTTTTGCTATATTAATTTATGTACACAATGGGAAAACTCGCCGTAGCAGCCATCTTTCATGTTTTTTCTATTATATTCTTACAATTTTAGTCAGCATTTCATTATTATTATTATTATTATTATTATTATTATTATTATTATTATTATTAAAACAACATTTAGAGAAGAGCGCGATTTAAGAAAAGAAAAGAAAAAAGTGTTTAACAATATTTCGACTTCGTGTCTGTCTTCTTCAGGTTATTTTTAAAAATTGTATATAAGTATAAAAATATTTAATATATTATATAATAAATAAAATGAAATATTTAATTTGTTTTAATATGGAATTCAACTGAAACGTGTGTAACATAAGGAGGTTGTGGTCATGTTGAAATTTCGGATTATTTAATTAGTTACTAAACGCTTGTTACTCAGAATGGTTGTTTCCCACTTCAGCTTATTATTATTATTATTATTATATTTCTGCTATGGTCACTCTACCTACCACGTCTGTGGGAAGACCTATAGCAGGTAATGGTGTGTTGGCTACATTTCATGATTTGTTTTTCTAACTCCCATAACATCACTAGCGTTACATGGACAAAGGTATTCTTAGTGCATGGACTGTACTTATCAAGACAAATTTTGTATTTCTCTTAAGTTGGGGTTTTCAGGGGTATTTTTTCATTCTGTTCTTGTGTTCCTTTTTTATCATTCCAAGCGCACCTACTATAAATGCTACTATTCTTGTTTTCAATTTCCACATTATTATTATTATTATTATTATTATTATTTCCTTTCATTTCTGGCGTGTACATATTTCTTTCCGGGTCCCGCCCAGGGACCTAAGGTTAGAAATGGCATCATGACACTTTCCACTGACTAAAAAAAAAAAAAAAAAAATATTACATAGATAAAGCCTTTCGTAAAGTGTGAGCTGTACTTGTCAGAACAATTTTTTGTATCTCCTTGACGCATGGACTTCCAGGAATCTTATTATTATTATCACTATTATTATTATTATTATTATTATTCACTGATTTTGTCAAAATTAATTTCTTCAACAATACTTTGCTTTTAAATAATTATGCATTTCTCACTGACGTCAGTGCTTCATGATCAAGACCAGTTAATATTCTATGATTTCTGACGTTAATTCTCAAGGAAGAGTGACTTTCACCATTTATTCGATTGACACAGCACAGTCTTTTTAATTGATATACTTTTACGATTCTGGACAAGGAGATTGTGTTACGTTGCAATGCCCTTTGGATTTCACCAATTGTCTATTGACTATCCGCGATTATCGAAACCCGATGAAACATGGCCAATGCGATAAAAATCACTGGAAGTTGTCAGTTAAATCACTGGTTCAAATAATGTAGAAAGCAGAAGGGGGCGAGCTTAAAAATATGTACCGTAGGTGATACATATAGGAAGGAGCGTTGCATATTCTCATAGATAAAATAAAGAGATCTGTTCAGCAAGGAAACATGTTTTAGTTATAAATAGAAGGGTGAACATTTGGTTTGCTTAAATGGATTCACTATATATTAGTTTGTAATGTACGCGTAGTGTAGTGGTTATCGGAGTAGAAAGTTTAACTAGCGTACCGAGTTCAAATTCCAGCCGAGTCTGTTGTCTTTCATTTCACCCACGTACCTTTGAAAAATTATGAATACACCTCAGATCCGAGTTAAATAGCAAAGCACCCTGGTCAGTCAACCTAGAAGGACAACTTTGGATTTAAACCCGTTTGGGTGTGGGGATCGCATCTCCGCCCTGTAAAGGTCTACTTGCTATACTTCACAAGAAGTCTACAAGCTTAACATGTATACACATATATTAGATGTCTACAAAAGTTCACAGCGCACGCTTTTTTATTTTTAGAGACTGAATACATTGTTAGGAAAAAGCAATTTTTTTTTCGCTGAAATTTTTGCTTCCACTTAATATATAATAGGCAATATACAAATGGCGTAAGGTTTCTTGCCGTGGAAAATGAAACTGACCAGCTGTGTTCAAATTATGGTCGAGTCTGTTGCAATTACTTTGTCTTGAGCAATGCATGAATTATGAATTCACTGTGGTTTAAATTCTATTTATAACTAAAACATATTTCCTTGATGAAAAGATCACTTTATTTTATCTATGGGAATATGCAACGCTCCTTCCTATTTGCATCACCTACGTTACACCTACGGTGCTGCAGACTTGGCACTCTAGCCTTGGCTGGGAACCAGTCTTATAGAAGGAGAATTCTGAATTCATGGCCATAGAGAAGTCAATGGGGAAACACACTTCTCTCTTTCCCAAGAACAATAAGGGCAATGTAGATTTTACAGGTATTGAATAAAAGAAGCCATGATCGCCTACGTCCTAAAGGGACATGACACCTTGAAAATGTAACAATAGACACACACCTTGAGTTGGAATGGTTGTCAGAATACTAGTTTAGAAATTATCTGATGTGAGTTCGATATTCATTGGTTCGATATTTATTGGTTCGGTGGTGGCTTTGCGCTTGAATGTACTAAATTTTGCAAATAGAGAACTATAAATGAGATTGGCTAAATTGTGCGTCTAGACACATCCGACGCCCAAAATTTTAAACGTAAATTTCAGCATCCCTGCGTCATCAGCGTTTCTCTTATATGTAACGAGCGTTTGTTGTATTTCATTCCCTCCAATATAATTTCATTAGTGAAAACATTATTAGTATGAAGAAGTCCTTTCGAAGGTTGAAACGCGTAACATAGGAATTTTTTCATTTTATTCTTCAAGTTATCCATTATTAGTCTGAAAGGGACTATGGCCACATCACGTTGAAACACTATCACTGAAGTTAAGCAACATCTAGCTTGGTCAGTACCTAGATGAGTTACTGCATGGGAATACCAGGTGCTGTAAGCTTGGATATGAAGGTGGTGAAACGGATAATGGCTCGGAATTGTTAATCGGAGAGCCGAGTTCCAATTCCAGTTGTGTTCGTTATATTCACTTACGCGCAAAAATACCCTTGCGAAAGATATGAATCCATCTCCTCCAGCTATGGGTTAATTAGTAAGTCTAGTATGACTAAATCATTATTCCACCCACAAAAAATTACAATTTAAGAATATTTTCTAAATAACCTACAAAGGGTTGATAAACCGTAGAAAGCGAATCAATCAATTAACCTGATATATATATATATATATATATATATATATATATATATATATATATATATATATATATAATTGCGAATTATGTTAAAAATGGCTTAAATCTGTTGCTGACTCTGGTGATACATACTCAAGTGTTAATACGTGTAATATTATGGCGCTGAAATATGAATTGTTTGAAGTGTTTGTGGTTGCAGAAGCATACACGGCTCGGTAATGAAGTCTTCAGATTGATACTAGTCCAAACTAAACAAAAACGGTTGACATCTGTTGACGAGCCAGGGGCGAGTTTCCGATCTAAAGATGAAAGATGGGAAGATGAAGTAAAAAAAAAGAATAGAAAAGAAGAACGTACAGAAAATATATAGGAAAAAGAACATACGTAACAAGTTAATACAAGAAACAATGGGTGTGACTACAGGTCCAATTCAAAACGAGAATCTTTCAGTAGCACCCAGACACGCAGGCGAATGGGCGTGATTAAAAAAAAAAAAAAAAAGTGTCTACACAAAGATGAGTGTCCACAAAAAAAAAAACAGCAAAAAACAACAAAAATCCCCCACCCAAATAACAAACAGTGAGAAATAGTGTCGTATGAAAAATCTATTGATTCCTTAAAAATTTCTTTAAGCCCATATGTGCTATCGAGATGATCTGAATGAGCGGATCTGCATTCTTCAAAAGGGTAATTGAATCTTGACAGGATGTGATGTACTATGTGACCGAGCGGTTTAAAGCGCGCCGAATAAACTAAAATGATTCTTTCCTACAAAGAGCAACGCAAGTTCGAATCCTGTTCGAGAGCACATTTTTTTTGAGACAATCGGGTGCATAGGTCGGTGGTCCGGAATTACACAAGCAAAAAAAAAAATCAAGTCGTCTACTCAAACGTTTGGAGTGGTTGGAAATATATATATATATATATATATATATATATATATATATATATATATATTAATTAATGGTACAAGAAAAACATTTTTTCAGTGTTTTTTTTTCCCTGACTCGAAACTTGATGTCGAAAGATGACTTTCTACCTAATTATCCAATATATACACACACACACACACACACACACACACACACACACACACACACACACACACACACACACATATATATATATATATATATATATATATAAAATACATTAATGATACAAGAAAAAAATTTCAGTTGATATTTTGCCCTTACGCGAATTTTGAAGTCAAAAGTTGAGTTTCTCCCTATCTATCTATTTATCTATCTATCTATCTGTGTGTGAGCGATAACGATATATATTTTTATATATCAAGAAAATTATTGAGGAAATTTTATGACAAAATGGAAAGAAAAGTTTACTTGTGACACGTTTTGTTCTTCAGGAGTTAATCTTACTAATTTTGTTAGGTTGGTAGGAGTACACCTGCGCACGGTAGAGGGGTGTTGGGAATTTTAGAATTTTTTTACTACTACATTCAAAACAATAAAAGACTTAGTCAATACTAAACAAAACAATGAGCTAAAACCCGAAGGAGGAGTTTTCTCGATCGTGTGTAATAATTTTTATAAAAATACATAGAAGAAACCTCAAAGAGTCTAAATATAATATTATATGAACACAAAAGGAACATTTTACAAAATAACACATCAAATGCTTTGGTCGCCCACTGCAACGAGACTGACAACAACTTTGATATTAAAAATGATACCTTGATCAAAGGATAAAATTATTCACTACGACGTAAATGTCTAGAGAGTGCCTTAAACGCAAGGTCATCTGCAGTAAATTTGAGCCCAGGTTCTTACAACATTTTACCATTCCTGGCAGATCTTTTAATATCACAGTGTGGAATACCTACTTACAAAAGTGATGGAAAGAAAAAGAAAAAGTCTTTAAATGAATTCGGCTGAAAAAAAAAACAACTAAAATTCCCAGAACCCCTCTGTCGTGCGCATGTGTAGTCCTACTAACATAACAAAATTAGTCCGATGAAATCCTGTAAAACGAAACGCGTCACAAGTAAACTTTTCCACTTTGTCTTACATTTTTTTCAATAAATCAATTCTTAAAGTATTTAACATATATCTAACTAGCACAACGACGGCCAGTGTTGACGTAAAAACGTCCTCAAACCAACATGTGGACAACTCCCAATCATAAATAATCCCTACTAGACACACACATACACTCGCATACATATATACATTATCATTTGAATTCCCCCATAGATAAACTAGAATTATGATACACTTACATACATAAACTATGCACACGAACGCTGTTTGAGAAGTCAAATGCATGTGAAGTCTACTTAACTACTGAAAATCAAACAACATAAAAATAAAAATTCTAAAATTGTTTATGATGAAGCTTTGAAAGAGCGAAACATGTTAGATTTATAAAGGTTTCCTAGTTGCTGTCTATCCTATCATTCTGCCTGATTCCGATCTATTTTTAATCGCATATCATTCATTCACACCAACACATAGACACCCACACAACAGACCCCATATATATATATATATATATATATATATATATATATCGGACTGACGATTGCGTCTAGCATGAAACAGCTTGTCGCCTCTGTGTGTTAACATCAATGTACACTTTTATATTTATATACGCTCTATCTGATATTGAACACTTTATCCAGTAAATATAGCACACCTGAAAACTACATTTCTTCATATATATATATATATATATATATATATATATATATATATATGTGTGTGTGTGTGTGTGATATGTGCAAATATACAAAAGTGTAATCAACTGACGAACCGAATTCAAATTCAGTTCTATTTTCTTTCGTTGATATCGCGCTAATATCATTGGAAAAAAACACGAAGAATCCATATTCTTTCCGTTACTGGGGCCCTCTATTCTTCGATGGCACCCATTCTATAAGAAGTCATTCAAACGTTGCAATGCCGCAGATGGTCATGGTTAAGTTTATAAACTGCCCCTAGGCTTGGACATTATTATGGGGTGGAAGTTAAACTCCGTGATAATAAATCATTAGGATGGATGTTCACAGATTTCTTGGCACACTGTGCACTATTTTTTATATGATTAATTCTTCTAAGAAACGGGCCTAGTTTCAAGACACAAGTCTTTATCACTATAATCTATACATCTTTGTGAATAATTTAGATATTTGTTTCTCAATTGAACTGTTGGACTCTTTTACATCGTAATGAACGGGAAAGTATATCATAGTTGCCCGGATAGATATTAAAACTTTAAAATAAAAGTTCACAAGGTCAGCAAGCATTTATCAATGAATTCAGTCTTTTTTAAAAAAAACTAACTAGTTATTGAAGAAATTGAAATTGCCGAAACATATCCGTTCTCCCCATGTGTTGCTCTTTTGGGCTTTCTACTTAAATTAGTAAATATCTCTATTAGGAATAAATATGGTTATATTTTCATAAATACAATTATAACCATTTGCTTTCATAGTGTAGTTGTTATCGGCGCAGCAGATTTGATTGGCGTGACGCGTTCAAATTCGAGTCGAAGTCGTTAGGCTTGCTTTCACAAAAATACACTTGAATGAATCCATCTCTTTTCAGCCCCCGACTATCTTCTTCAACTTTAGTTGGAAACCAGTCTTGGAGAAGGAGAATTATAAATCCAAAACTGTTTTTGGGGTGAGGCTAACAACTTCATCCTGTAAAAACCTGCTTGCTACAGAAGAAACAACTAGTGCAGCGAGGTTGTAGCCCTATAGTCTACCGGGGGTGTATACTCGGTTAACGTATAATATCTAGCCATTTGGCCTTGAAATTTAGCATTATTATTATTATTTATTATTTTACCTCTGTGTAGTATGAGTTGCTTCCAAGATTCAACCAGAGACTTCAAGAAAAGACGTTTGTTTTGTATCAATGAAGAGCCATTAATCATGGAAAAATATATACTTGTTTTCTCCTTTTTTATATAATTCGCAAAGCTCCAATAACAACAGGTTATGTTCTTGTCTACAGATGCCACATTCCAATGATTTCTATGTCGAGGGACTTTTATTTACTTAGTTTCTCAAACGTTTTCAAAGATGTGTTTTTGTCGGTTGGGGTTGCAACATCTATCAGAAGACATGTTTTTTTTAGCCTGATTTTCCACAATTATTATTATTATTATTATTATTCATTGAGAGGAGCACGCGAAAGTGTGACGCTGGGGTCCAAATATACGAAGCCCAATATACTTATCATGACACTTAATCTGATAAGAGTTTACCTGATACATTCATCACAGTCATATGTGCGCTGTATAGAGAAATATTTTGGTACAATCGGTACATATCCTTGCAGGTGGAGACCAGTTAGAAATACCTTCATGTCGGGTAAACCACTCCGCTCAGATAATCTCCGATTGAGCGTGTCCCCAAGTATCTGAATATGGCACTCTTATGTCGTATTGACTGGTTCAGACTTTAAATTTAGAAGTAAAAAAAGGCCCTCTCGGAACCCGGTCGTTATACCCTTCCACTAATTTTACTAATGAATAGAAATGCAGTGTCCCTAGGGGACTAGGAGACATGCCCAACTGGGAAAACTTCATTATTATTATCATTATTCACAGAGTGAAAACATGTAATTGCGGTGACTTCATAGAGAGAAATTCATGCAAGATGTGAAAAGTACCCATGAGACTGATTTTCTACAATTCATATATTTTAGGGCTTCCAGGAATTTGTTCCATCTACTCATTTGGTACTTTTGATATAATTCCCAAAGCCCCAATAACAACAGGTTATGTTCTTGTCTACAGATGCCACATTCTACTGATTTCTATGTCGAGGGACTTTTATTTACTTAGTTTCTTAAACGTTTTCAAAGATGTGTTTTTGTCGGCTGGGGCTGCAACATCTATCAGAAGACATGTGTTATCAGCGTGATTTTCCACAATTATTATTATTATTATTATTATTACAAGTTTACTTGTGCCGTCACAAAATAATCAATAGCTAAGTTTTTTGTTATTTTAAAGGGGCAATGCAGTATTTATTTAATCGTGATCTAAAGTTAATTTGGGATGTTAAAATAATGTAAGACAAATAAATTATAGCTTTGTATTTGTTAAGCTTAAACTACGAGTGGTGAGGAAAGGGTTTTGGTCCGACTCGCTTCTTACCTGACCAAACACTAAATTATTATTATTTTTTTGAAAGAGCTTCTGGTTCGGACCTAACACTTTTAAGGACGCGCACGCCCTCACAAAATCACACCCGCAAACACACACACACACACGTGTGTGTGTGTGTGTTGAAGATGTGACGGTTGGTAATTATGCGTATAAATGATCTATTGCCCACCTGTGTTTACCTGTGCACACACAGAGCATCAATTATATATCCTGCCTTGGCAAAATGCCTCGTTTCAAACGAACGAGAATCTAAAGCCTAAAGATCTTTTAACTAATGAGGTTTTCATTCGGCTTTTTCTTTTCTCTTTTCTGTTTTTGTAACTATACCTTTTATTTTGTTTGTTTCTTTCATTTTTTTGGAGATAGGAGAGAGTACACTTCTATCATCTGCGGCCGGCGTTCGAATTCTCACTTCACACTTCGTATGCGACAGGCTGTCACCTTGCTTGAGAGATGAGCGCGCTACAATCTTTGGATCGTTTTGCAAGATTCTGCCACAAGCCTTCCAATAATTGGAAGCACACTCCTCTTCTGAATATTCTATAATTATTTGTGCTAAGATCCAGAGAGTTATCACGTTTGTCAATCTCATTCATTTTTGCTATCACTTACATCTTCGTATAAGTCGTATCAAATCTCCCCTCCTCTGTTCTCTGTTCGCAACAAGTTTAACATTGGTGGAGTCGGAATTGTTTAAATTCCTTACGCTTCTAACTTCATCAATTTCTTTGCAGAAAGCATTAGCGACATTGTTCAGTAGCCAGCGCAGTTGTCAGTTTTATATTCAACAGTTATGGTGGAAGGTTCAGATATTTGTTAATCATTTCACCCCAAGAAAGGCGATAAAGCCAGTAAGACTCAAGTGGGTTAATGAGAGTGAGGAAAACTGAGAAAACCTTACTAATGAGAAAATGCAATAAAACGAATAGGATTCAAAAAGAAAGATTAAGAAGACTGACATTGCATTTATATTTGTGAAGATCTAAGCCTGAAGACAGTTTCAATGGCGGGAAATGCAATAGAAAAACCTGTTAAAATAGAACATGTGGTTACATCTAGTAACTTCAATAGTAAAATGGTGAGGCCAAGCTGCCAATCTAGTTTTCTTCTTTCTGTGTCATGTCTCCTCAGAACGCAGACAATCATGGTTCTCCACATTGTTCTGTATCCTGAAGCTCATAATAAACTTTGTCTTCCTGTTATTATAGAAAAGCCTAAAATATCAGTAGGTAAAGCAAGTTCTGCATGTAAGTTCATTTGAATTCTTAATATTTTTCATCGTTTCACCCAAAGCAAGGTAATAAAGCCACTAAGACACGATGGTTACTGAGAGTGAAAGAAACTGAAAAAACCTTATTGAGGAGAGAGGACAATATAAGAACAGTATTCAAGGAGACAGTCGGTGACAACTGACAGTGCATTTAAATTTTTGAAATTCATTGTTGGCTGGAAAACAAGAAACAAGAAAAGAGTTCATCAGGTGAGAAGTGCAAGAGAAGAAACTGTTAGCATAGAACCTACGGTTACATCTAGCAATTTCAATAGTAAAATAATGAAGCTGAGCTGCCAATATAGTACTATGCTTAAGTTCATGAAGTTGAGTTAACAAAGAGGAAAGATCATCAGAACAGTTGCCATGAAAATATTTATAGAAAAGTTACAGGGGATCTACTTTATGGTGGTGGGAAAGTGATTGAGGCTGAGATGCTTGACAACATTGCAGATTGTCTTTTTTTGGATGTGGCAATAATAATCAATGGTAGACACATTCAGTTGAGAAAAAATTGTTTTTCAGGACATAGTGAAACAACTTCCATAGCAGCAGATATAAAAACTGATTCGATATAATCGTTCTGATTCACATCAGTGGAAAGCGTTAGACCAAGAATATTTTTTAATTGTTTCACCCCAAGCAAAGGCAATAAAGCCACTAAGACACAAGAGTTACTGAGAGTGAAAGAAACTGAGGAAACCTTATTGAGGAGAGAGGACAATATAAGAACAGTATTCAAGTAGACAGTAGGTGACAATTGGGGTGGATTTAAATTTTTGAAACTCACTGTTGGCAGGAAAGCAAGAAGCATGAAAAGAGTTCATCAGATGAGATGCGCAAGTGAAGAAACTGTTAGCATAGAACCTACATACAGTTACATCTAGCAATTTCAGTAGTAAAAATGTCTTGCAGAACATAGCGAACCGGCTTCCATAACAACATATATAACAACTGGTTCGATATAATCGTTCCGATTCACATCAGTGGAAAGCGTTAGACCGAGAAAGCGAACTGAGTCCTCCTCCTGGAAGTTACCATCAAAATATAATGATGGGATGCAAAAACGGTTCTCTAAGGTGATTAAAACAGTTTAAGTTTGGAGGCGTTAAATTTAGCCTAAATAATAACAGATTGGAGGTTATTTTTCAAGATCAGCTGACAATTTGACTTTATCAAACCAATCAGACGTACGATTAACTTGTTAAATAATTTCCTCATATTATTAGTGTCGATCACGTTAGTAATATTGTTTCTTCGCTATTATTCCAGTTTTTACTCTCTTGTCACTTTTAGTTGAGTTTTAAGTGTAACGGCTGCAGCTTCTTTCATTGCTTCGAAGAAGGTCAAGCAACTGAACCTACTTTTATATTTCTGTACCATCAGTTTTGAAGTCAGAACAATGCATTGAATACGATCAAGTCACTTTTTGACCCCGCTGGTTGTCTGTGAAGTAGCGTTGTTGAACAGCAGAATGACGCCTTTAAACAAATGTCCTAGTCTCTTTCGACGAATAAGCTTCCATCAGCTTCTCGTGTTATTACTACAAACTTATTTTTCTTCTCAAGACAAACGACGTTTGCGTTTTTAAAATATTTTTTTATAAGCGTATGCAATTTTAAAAAATAACCTGAAGAAGACAGATATACAGTCGAAATATTGTTAAACACAGCTTCTTCTTTTCTTAAATCGCACTCTTTTCTAAGTGTTGTAATAATAATAATAATAATAATAATAATAATAACATTCTGATTAAAATGGATAGAATATTATAGAAAAACATAAGCGATCGCTCAGCGTATCCAACGGCTCGGTCTGACGATGAGGTATGAAGTCTACAAGCAGCAGACATTTTGAATCCTGGAACATAATTAATATAATTATTTTTGCTTTAAACTCTATGGTGTCGGTGACAATTGATGCTTTCACATCATAGAATTAACTTTTACCTACACGATTACAAGATATTTTTTAAATCAATGCACGCAAGCAAGGCGGGAATGCCACTAGCATACAAGGGTTTACAGAGGATTGAGAACAAGAGTAAAGAGGTGTGTTTGGGGAAAAGAAACAGAAGAACAAGAAACAAGATCAGGGTATCAGATGTCGATTGACATTACACTTGAATATTTGAAGATTATATTTATCGGGGAAGAAAGCAAGGGGGAGGGAGTTCCACAGACGGGTAGTGCGAGAAAAGAAGCCGTTTGAGTAGAAGATGCGGTTACATTTAACCATTTCGACAGTGAAAGGGTGGGAACAAGATGCCAGGCTAGTAGCTCGCTTAAATTCATGCATTCTGAGAACCAGCGAAAGTAGATCGTCAGAACAGTTGCCGTGAAAATATTGTAGAAGAGACAGAGGGAAGCCACGGCACGTCTGTGAGAAAGCGACTGTGGACTAGATGCCAGACCAGGACCTATCACATTGCATATTCGTCTCTGGATTTTGTCGAGGGTCTTGAGACGTATATCAGGGGCACCAGACCATATATAACAGCAATATTCCATGCAAGGACGGATTATTGATTTACAGATTTGAAGGATGAACTCAAACGAGAAAAACTTTCTGGCACAACAAAGCGAACTCACTTTCCTCGCGGTAGATGAAGCTATTGATTCAATGTATTTGTTCCACCTCGTCTCATCGGCTAGCGTGAGACCAAGCAGACGCAGCGGGGGGCTCTCGAGGAGTTAGGAATCAGTGATTCTATTGGGAGGCAGGGAGGGTTCTCTGTGGTGGGCAAGATTGCACCATCCATGATTTTTGTGCTCCGGAAAATCTCCATCAACTTCCCTGTATCATTCCTAAGGTTGAAAAGAAATGCTCATACACTGGAACTTTTCTTTTTTCAGTCGATTGCTATGGGATCTGACAGAATGATTCATTCGGATATCCGAACTTCTCGTGAACAAATTCATGGACCATGGACTTTACTGATCAAATCCCATTACTATATCACGAGATTTGCACTATCTATCATATTGAACTAAAGTTCCAGCACGCTCAACAAACGTGAACGCCTTTTACTAGGTCCATACCGTACTTCAGTGAACGCACTAGGCCAGACCTATACAAGAGCGTTCTCAAGTCTAAAGGTCTTGATAAATCAAAGACACTCTTGCTCTTGTATATAAGCACGCGCTTTTTATTTAACACACACACACACACACACACACACACACACACATATATATATATATATATATATATATATATATATATATATATGATTGGTGTATACGGAATAAAATCCAATAACCAAAAATACTATTCTTAAAAGAGTGCTTAATATAGAGAAGAGCAAATATAATTTATTCGAAAATTATAACATAATGTTATAATTTTCGAATAAATTATATATATATATATATATATATATATATATATATATATATATATGTGTGTGTGTATATAGGTGGCCTGACGATTGCGTCTAGCATGAAACCGCCTGTAGCCTCTAAGTGTTGACTTCAATGTTCACTTTTATATTTACACACGCTCTATCTATGATACTGAGCACTTTATCCCATAAATATAGCACACCTTAAGAGTATATTTCTTTATATATATATATATATATATATATATATATATATATATATATATTAGCTGGCTACTTCGTTTCCGAGCACATCCGTCTGCCATGTCGGCTTGTCAGATCCTATCAAAGGCTCCCGCTCAACCAATATTGCCCACCTATAGTTTATACTGCAACTAAGCTGAGCTGACTTTAGTTACAATTTCTAGCGTAATCAATCTTTTTAACAAAGCCAGTATGCTCAAAGCATAAGTGAATGCCATGAACTCGACTGGAGTTTGAACTTGCCTCTCCCATTTTCCCAACCCGAGCCACTATCCATTATACCACCCACGTGATTCTTGTATTGTTTTCCCGTATATACAATCATTTTTTTTTTCCGTCGGCTTATTTTTTTTTTAATTTATTTTTTTTTTGTCTTTTTTGCATTTGAAGATTTCAAATCTGTCTTAGGTCAGTTTGGAAGATGAAAGAAAGGTGGATTTCCTAGTATCATTTTCTTATAGCATTTTAAAATAAACTTTGCCCTAACTTCGACGATACTATAAATACCAACCGATGTGAAAACAGAAATATAAACATTAAAAATACCTATTTTCTCTTTTTACACCAATCCGTTCGACCCTCGTCTCTCGAATCGCTTTCCACTCTGCGAGAAATCATATGACTGTTTGTCATTTCTGTCTTTGAATAATTATTTCTGAGGCGTAATACTTTGTTTCTCACAAGTACAGGGTACGCTTTGAAATTGAAGTTGCACTTACAACTCAGTAATTATTATATACAAGACCAACTTTCTCCCTATTACGCTATAATGATGCATATTAGATATTTGTTAGGCCACACGAAGTCGAGTCGAGCGTGGGCTCTTTAACATGGGATAAAAAGCATTCGATTTGATTAATTCGTTTTCTACGGTTTATCAATTCCTTTTCATTATTTTTTCTATATACTAACGTTTTAATAAGTCTTACTAATTAACCCATAGCTGGGGTGATAAGAGATGGATTCATGCTTTTCCCAAGGGTATTTGCGCATATGTGAATGTAATGGACCCAATGAGAATTGGAACCCGGCTCGCCGATTAGCCGATTAGCAGTTCTGATCCATTATCCAAGCTTACAGTACCTGCTATTCCCAAACGCTCATCCGTTTAGGTACTGACTAGGCTCAATGTTGCTTAACTTCGGTTATAGTACGGGAACCGTTGTCTGCACGCGATGTGGCCGTAAGGGAGTAACAAGCAACTTTCGTATTCCGGTATAGGAATAGTCATTGCGATCTAAGGCTGTGATGAATTGTTTATCAGGCTTAATTTAACATTTAATCCAATATAGACATGGAAAACAAATGTGATATAAACAAAGTCACACGGCATAAGAAGTGATTCTTGATGTAACTAACAAAATATTGATTCTATGACGAAATTAATGCTACCATCGTATTCATCATAGTGGAAATATACAGGAAATATATATAAAAAAAATCAAATGAAATAACTCCTTTATCAAATAGTGTAAGACAGGGTTCCCAAGTAAAAAAACGCGGTAAATTTATTATCACCGATTTATCTATCAGTAATAATTGACCTTGAATATCCTTGAACAAATTTCTTGAATATTCATTCGTCTCTCGCGTAATTACTTAACTCTGGTCATTTTTATAGTTGATTAATTGCTTTTCATTCTTGTGACTCGCCATTTAAAGGTTATTTAGTCTTTCTTTCTGCCCTTCCGTCTTGGGTATGACGATAAAACTCCATCCGCGTCCTGGGTCAGACGACAAACTATATCCAACAGCAATAACTTTGATCAATAAGTTTTGAGGAGCGTCGGGCCACTTCTTTATTGCTGGTGTTCCCAGGTCCACCCTCACCCGGAATGGTAGTGTCTGTTTGGGTCCCAAATATGGGCAAATAGTTAACTCCAAAACCGGGGTTAAAACACTATGAAAGTGTAATAATATGTTTTAATACCAGCAATACATTTATGTAAAAAATTATTGCCAGTAATAAATTTTTGAAGAAAAAATAGTACCAGCAATACATTATTACCAGCAATGTATTTTTGAAGGAAAAATATTACCAGCAATACATTATTACCAGCAATGTATTTTTGAAGGAAAAATATTACCAGCAATACATTATTACCAGCAATGTATTTTTGAAGGAAAAATATTACCAGCAATACATTTTTGGGGAAAAATATTTACCAGCAATAAAAAATTTTGTCAGCATTAAATAACCCATTGAGGTTGATATGCCGTAAAACAAACCAAAACAAATCAAAAACTTTCTGCCCTTCCGGTATAGCTAAACAGCTCATTGAATTTGAGCGTGAAGTTATCGTACTTTTCAACGAAGGACATCCGACATAGAAATTGACGAAATGTACAGAAATTCTTCCTGGATTTTTCAGTCAATATCGGTCGTCACCAGTTTTCAACGATTTTCTCACGTCTTTCTGAATATACTGCTTTTTTTTTTACTGGTCACTCTGTAGTTAGGGAGTTAGCCTTGTTGCCCATACTTATGGTTTTGCATTAAAACTAATCTATGCTTAGTAAATGACAACAATTAAAGTTTAACCTTGTCTTTTTAAACAGACGAAACACATTACAAAAAGATGACAGTTCTTTTTTGTTAGTCGTTTCCTTCTTACTATTATGGAAAACATATTTCCTCCCTTAGTCCTTTGGCAAGAATCATACGTAGCCTGAATCCATCATAAAAACTCAGGACGTGGATCTAGTATATCTTAAACATTTCAAATACCTCGGCATATGGATCGATTATAACTATTTTAGTATAGCTAACGAAAATGAACATAGAATTGGCTGCGCTAGAGGTAGTTTCTCCCAACACCGCCAATTGCTACACAACCAAAACATTATGCTGGAAACTCGTGTCATGTTCTTAATGACACGAGATTTTCATATGGATGTCATGTATGGCGTCAAGAAATATCTAAACTATCAACTGTATACAACCGCTTTCTAAGACTAATAGTTAAAACCGCTTTGAGCAATTGAAGCCTGTGAAAACCACGCTACTTTGAACCTCCTAGACTGGCGCTACAGAAGAAGAACTGTACCAACTAACAGAAATGCCATCACTTGAGGATTTTCAGCAGCAGTAACAACTAAAATGGATAGCAAATGTAACTCGAAGAGAAAATAATTACATAATCCAGATACTGACATTCCACACTATGTCAAATAAAAGATTAGGAAGGAAAACCCTCATCAATCTTGGAAAGAGCGATAACAACTACTGGACTTGATAAACCTAAACCATTGTTTTAAGAGCGAGATTTTAAAAATTTCAACCGACAGCAGTAATGGCTGCTCAGTCAATGAATATTGAATGTTTCCTTGTAAAGTTTTTTCTAAGATCAAAACTTGGCATATTGAACCTGTGTAATGGAGTAAAGCGTTTCGTGCAAGTATATAAAACTCCATTGTACGTGTTTGTTTTATTTCACACGAATTTTTTTCACGTCTATTTTTATTGTTTTTTTTTTTTTTTATTCTTCACTAAATATAAACTGAAAGTGACGTTTGGTGAAATGAATTTGTCCAGTCAGCGTCAATTTGTCTCTGACACAATTTCCTAAGATTTGCCTTGGCCATGTGTGGGAAACGAGGGCGGGAAAACGTGTGTTGCGCCATTCTAATGACGAGAGTGAAAGCTCGGTTTCGAAATCCGAACTCTGGTATCACGAGGCAGAATTATTTTACCTTTTTTTTTCTTTTTTCTTTTCGTTGTGTATTTTTAAAATATAAATCCTCCTGTCAAGAGTTTAAACTGATGCTTTTTTGTTTTTTGTATATTTTTCCAATTTTATTTAAAAGGAGAATTCAGGTTAAAACTTGAAAATTTCCCAAAATATTTCAATGGAGGTTTCAGTTTCCAAAATTATAGCTTATTCCGTTTCGACTTTGTTAAAAAGAGAATTCTTCAGTTTAAATTCACGCCAGTAGGATATGGGTTAATAGCTCTATTTTCTGTTTCACTTTTTTATTTGACTCTAAAAGTGAAGAAAAACAGCATTTTCGACAGCCTTCTATCGGGAATGATTATTGAAGTTAGGGATGAACTAAAAGAAGATTTACAAATATTCACTCGTTCAAAAATATCCTATTTGATGACATGCAAGACCTCTTCCCTTTAACATTTACTAATACAACATTATTGACTTAGCGTAGTAGCATACGGTGTTTGAGTAAACATTAACCAATCAGATACGCCAAGTTCGCGTTTGAGTAAACATTAACCAATCAGATACGCCAAGTTCGCGTTTGAGTAAACATTAACCAATCAGATACGCCAAGTTCGCGTTTGAGTAAACATTAACCAATCAGATACGCCAAGTTCGCGTTTGAGTAAACATTAAACAATCAGATACGCCAAGTTCGCGTTTGAGTAAACATTAACCAATCAGATACGCCAAGTTCGCGTTTGAGTAAACATTAACCAATCAGATACGCCAAGTTCGCGTTTGAGTAAACATTAACCAATCAGATACGCCAAGTTCGCGTTTGAGTAAACATTAACCAATCAGATACGCCAAGTTCGCGTTTGAGTAAACATTAACCAATCAGATACGCCAAGTTCGCGTTTGAGTAAACATTAACCAATCAGATACGCCAAGTTCGCGTTTGAGTAAACATTAACCAACCAAATACACTAACTTCGCGTATAAGACACGAGATATATTTTTCAGCCATTTTCGGAGGTGGAAGGAAAGGGGTCTTATATGACATTAAATACAGCAGAATGACTCTCAAGTACGCTTCAAGTCAGTTAAAAAGAAGTCTGGTATTGCTTGTCACAACACACACACACACACACACACACACACACATATATATATATATATAAATAAAATAATTTAAAAAAGAGTCACTTAAATTCATTTTTTGGCACAGTTTGTCTGGAGCCCAAACATGCACATCTAGGGGCCAGAGTCTATTTCTAACCAATGGTTTAACCAATTATTATCTATCATAAAATTCAGTATTAATTAGGAAGTTAAAATTCGATATTATAGATTTCTGAAATAATCGGAATTATAGGTTTACTAAAACAAATTATTAGTTTATAAAAATCAAATATAGATTTCTAACCCATTAATGTCCACTATCTGAAAAATAGGACGGTGGACATTTTTCTATGTGCCATGTCCTATCAGGGTGTGAGTGATCATGTCTCTCTACAACTTCCCAACCTTTGTAGCTGTTCTGTCATCCATTTATACACGTTCGGTACGTAGGGTAAATTTTGCCACTTGTCCATCTTTTTGCTTATCGAGTAAAAGCGTCTTCTTTTGCTTTTATCATTTAGTGATTCCTCATAGAGACGGTTGTAATAAAAATGATTTTTTATATAGAGGCATAAATAATTATCTCCCCTTACATGTAAAGTGTCACGTGACAACATTTCACTAATCCTTACAGACTTAAATATTAATGTTAGCTTCGTCCTACATAAGGTTTTAACTGTTTGTTCCCAGGTCCACCCTGACCCGGGGTGGTAGCACCTGTTAGGGTCTCAGCTATGGAAAAATAGTGAACTGGCGAACAAAACTCTATGAAAGTATAAAAATACATTTTTTCATAGTAAAAATACCAGCAATACATTTTTATATATAAAAGGACTAAAAATACATTTTTTTTAAAGCAAGATAACCATAAATTTTATCTGTAACTGAACGTATACAATTGGGTTCAAAATATATTTAGCTGAAGCCATAAAATTGTGTTCAAAATATTTAGATTTCGGCATTAAATAACTCATAGATATTGATATGCCGCTAAACAAAACCACCAACCAACCAACATAAATTAAAATGAGAAATAATAAACTGAATTATTTTTTGTGCCAATCATCTAAATGGAGAGAGACGCTCTGCTTTCAAGGTCACCATCTTAAGTTTAGCTTTCACTGAAGTTTGAACACTAAATTACTGACTCCGGTCGATAATATCTTATTATATAAGGTGCCGAGCAGACCTAAATCATTGGTGAAGGATTTGGTTGCACGTGTTTAAATTGACTAATTAAATTGACTAATAAATCTGACCTAACTTGGAGACAAAGCCCAATAGTGAAAAGTGATGTAATAGGATTATGGAGCAAACCACTGAACTTGTTTTAAATATATGACTCTGCCAGCAGGCTAATTTTGGCACACACTCATTCTCATATCTAAGAAGGAGCATTGTAACGCCTCCCGTAATTTCTACACACAGATATAAAGTTAACAAAGGAATTCAGCTCTGATTCGAACGTCCGACCTCTTAGTAAGAGGAATATGTTCTATGCCAACATTCCGTTGTAAAGCGTACAACTAAATTAGTGCACAGATACTGAACACCTTTTCTTCTTGACAGAGTTCAGAGATACTACATTGATCTTAAGCAGAGGTTCAGGGAAGCAACACTTTGATCCTAAGAAGAGCACACACACACTACACTGATCTTAGGCAGAGGGTCAAAAAAGTAACATTTTGTTGAAGATTGTAATTATCAGAGAAGCAAGTAAGCGGAAGGGAGTTCCACAGGCGGGAAGTGCTAGACAAAACTGTTGGAGTAGAATTGGCGGTTACATTTAACTAATTCAACAGTAAAAAGGGTGAGACCTAGATTCCAATCTAGTAGCACTCTTAAATTCATGTAGTCGGAGTACCAGCGGAAAAAGACCGTTAGAGCAGTTGCCATGAAAATATTTGTAGAAAAGACAGAGGGAAGCCACATCACAGATGTGCGGACGGTGTAAACGACTCTGAATTAGAAATCAAAAATCATCCCTGGCTTCTCTCATTATTAAAGACAAACTCCTGTCATCCAGGCATTGTATTAATTCGGCGAACACGGTCGCATTTCTTTCCATAAAATCATCATCTTCTTTCTGGTCATCTTGGCAAAGAATGATGTCATGAAGTTTTTGTATTCTAAGGTAGCCTAGGAATTTTATTTCCCACAATTCGTACTTCGACTCGTCTCCGTCAAAATACAGTCGTAATCTGGACTCATAAACTTTGTTGACCATGTTCACTATAGTCTATGAATATAGAATACAGCGCAGTACATAATCTGTTCAATGAAACAACGTTAAAGATTAACACTCACGAGTCAGACACTCTACCGAATTCGCCTATATCACCAATACCACCAGCAGCTGTTTTGTAATTCTTCAGTCTTCGATATCAAAGGCTGGCAGTGCATATTCGGGAAAAACACGGCCGCCTTTATACACGTCGCATTGAATATTTTAAGCCTTCTGATTGGTTAACCCTTCTATTGGTGAACTATAAAATGGGTCAGCTCATTTTGGCTGGCTCACTAGTACACCTGGGTACCCAAAAATTCCAACGCATTTTGATCCTAAGAAGATCACACAGACACTACATTGATCTGAAGCAGATAGTCAATGAAGCAACACTTTGGTCTTAAGAAGAGCACACAGACACTACACTGATCTTCGGCAGATGGTCAAGGAAGCGACATTTTGATCCTAAGAAGAGCACACAGATGCTACATTAATCGCAGGCATAAGTGCTGATACACACGTTAAATCTCTCGTCATTTTTATGCTACTATTATTGTCACAAAGTTTTCATTTAATACTTTCTTTCTTTCTTTCTTTTTGTTTGCCTGTCTTGCTGTCTGGCTGTTTGTTTCTCTCTTTCTTTTGTCAAACTTCCTTAATTAGACATCGCTGCTTATTGGCCATTTTCAAAAGCCTCATTAATTTTAATGCTTGTTTTCAGCTTTAAACTTTAAACTTTTAGACATTTATTATTTCTTTTATTATCTGAGAGTAAATCAGAAAGTTTGTAGCCTTGCACGTTGTGAACTGAATTTTATTCAAAAATTTTCAATGTTTAATGTTCAGACGATATGATTCACCGCATTAAATACATTGGCAGAAATGGAGAATATTTTCAAATATAAATACTTCTTATGTAAAGTAAATGTTTTTCTTTATATCAGATTTATTGATATAGCTATGGAACAATAAGTGTTTGCATGATTCAGAATATCTCAGGTAGGATTTATCCCATGAAAATAACAAAACTTTCAACACTTTCATCAGATTATACTGGAATCGTACATCGTTTTCGACGTATGAGGGTACGGCAACAAAGTTCTTAGAAACCTGCAGTTTGACTACTCAGACATATCCTTTAATTATAGTGATGAAGGCCTGTGTAGAACCAACAGCATATTTTTGAAAGAGTCAAATACAGAGGACTGGCGCACATGGTGTGTCAGAAGGTCACTAAATGCCCCTCCTCAGGTTTTGAATTTAGAGTTGTCTTTCTCGTGGATCTGTTTCTACAGGAGGCTATAGGACACAGTCTGTTCTGCTATTTATCCATAGGAGGCACGGTGGAGTAATGGATAGCGGCTTGGATTGAGGAATCGGAGAGCCGAGTTCGAATTCCAGTCGAGTCCATTCACTTACGTGCTAACACCCTTGGGAAGGGTGTGAATCCTCTTTCTTCTCCCTCCAGCTATGGGTAAATAGCAGGACAGACTGGGTTCTATAGCCTTGGATGGCAACTGGTCTAGGAGAAGGAAAACTCTGAATTCAAACCTGCTCTTAGAGGAGGGTGAATGGAGTGTCTCTAAGCCTTGGTTGGCAATCCATTTAGTGTTGGTCTCACGATAAAAACACCCTTGATAGCCCTAGCGAAGCATCAAGAATTCAGCTATTTGACAAGATTATGAACTAAACCAATCAAGGTATTGGTGAGTTCAATCTCGGCTGAGGCCGCAAGAAGAAGAAGATCCATAGCCGTGGTGAAGAGATGGATCCATCTCTTTCCCAAGATATTTGCAAATAAATCTAACAAACTCGAACTCCTAGGGCTGAAGAAGGCTGGCATAAGGTTGTTCCAGTTTGAGATAGACTATACCCACATGAGGTAATTTTTAATTTTTGCTATATAATATATATGCTCTGTTATAATAAATACATTGAGCTCTCTCTGTGGATCAGTTTTAATATCTGATATTACTAGGATCCACCTGGGATTATATACCAACGGATCTATTACCTGTACTATATATATATATATATATATATATATATAAAGTGTTTGATATCAGAGATAGAGCGTATGTAAATATAAAAGTGAACTTTGAAGTCAACACTCAGAGGAGGCAGGCTGTTTCATGCTAGACCCAATCGCCAGGTCTCTCTCTCTCTCTCTCTCTATATATATATATATATATATATAGAGAGAGAGAGAGAGAGAGAGAGTCCGGTTTATAAAGGATGCGCGGGGTAAATTTCGCTCATATTGAATGAGTCTAATAGTGATCATGAAGCTGCTTAGAGTGACCATTAGTGACGGCGACATTATGCCTCCATTAACCTTTTCACGTGGCCTCAAACTCAACACCGAGGCCTACATTACGTGCCTTGAGGAGGTAGTGTTGCCCTGGATCAAGAGGATATCCGCTGGAAGAGCCTATGTCTGGCAACAGGACTCTGCACCATTCAGCACAAACAGGAGACCCCAGTCATGGCTGTCAGTCAATTTCTGCGGCCTCATCACCCCTTACATCTGGGCATCTAACTCCCCAGATTGCAAACCCCGTTGATTATTATGTGTGGGACGCAGTTGAGTGAGAGACCAACAAAACCTGTAACATCAAAGATGAATTGAAGGCAAAGATTATGGCAGCATTCACTTACTTAAACAAGGAGACCGCCCAGATGAGATGCAGGAGATTTTGAAGTCATCTTCAGGCCGTGGTTGAAGCCAATGGTGATTTTATTGAATAAATTTACTCTTTTCGTATTTCAAAGATATTTTTGTGCAATATTGGTAAATATATCTGTTAAAATGAGATATCAACATTTTCATTTAATTTAACGTATCCTGTATATATATATATATATATATATATATATATATATATATATATATATATATATATATATATATATATATATATATATATATATATATATATATATATATATATATATATAATATATATATATATATATATATATATATATATATATATATATATATATATATATATATATATATATATATATATATATATATATATATATATATATATATATATATATATATATATATATATATATATATATATATATATATATATATATATACTACACATCATTAAATTCTAAATAATGAAAATTATTAAACCATAGGCAGGAGTTAACGGTTTTCTGTCGGCATCAACAAACTTTTCGCATTAAGTAATTAGCATAAAAAATACCATAACTAAAAAAAGTCTTAAAAGCTTAGCCAAATCATTAAATAGGAAAAACCCTTTTTGTAGTCGTCAAAAAACAAAAATAACAAACTAAAATTCAGTGCAATACGATTTGTATATAAAACATCCACTTGAATAAACAAATAAATAAATAGATAATCAGATGGACAATAATAAAAGACAATTCTCCAGACACATAACGACTTGTAGGCGCGTCATAAAAATATCCCTCACTTGGAACCAACTAAAGGGTGACCGCAAACATTAGCCTTGAAATAGATACCCTACCCAACCTTAACAAAACCTCTCAGAAGATGATGAATCTATTGATAAGAATTAACTCTCTGACCACTTAACGAAGGAAAATAGTCTAGCCACTCCCACAATAACGAATTTTGTAACGGACCACGCTTAAAAACACACGTAAACCGAGAGATAGCTTATTCCTAAAATTTCGCTTGAAGATGAAACGGGACTAAACACCACAATTCAACTTAATTTTAATAATTATTTGAATGGTTTCGGCTCTCGTTTTTGAAACATGAGAACTCTTATGTAGCGAAGGAATCATATTTTTAATCAAAAAATATTATTATAATAAAGCTCTACTTCTGTATGGAGCACTGTCTTAAAAATAAACCAAAAATATTAAGGAACCCTGGATTATGCACCCAACGTGTTCTTTTCTATTTTCTGCATACCTGCGCACTTACATATATATATATCGTTCAGTTCACACTCCTCCCTGGCCTTTTGAACAGAAGTAGAGGTTTAGCCCGTGTTTCCTGTTTAGGAATGGGTTGACATCAATGCCTAAACTCTGAAACTTTATTTACTATTTATTTTAAATTTTTTGTTTTTATTTTTGTTTTCCTCAATAGGGATAGGTAGGTTTACCTATTGTTCGAGTTTGCTTCGGAAATCTCATTCTCTTTCATACCCAACTGCCCTTTGTGTCTTAGTGACTTTATCACCTTGCCTGGAGCGAATTGATTAATATATATATATATATATATATATATAATATTATAAATATAAGTAATAATTACTTCTATTTATAATATTATATATATATATATATATATATATATGTTCGTCTGGAAAAAGCTTAGGTGCTTTGATGAGTATAATTACTTATATTTATAATATTATTATTATTTTAGCTCTAGGTTACTCTATTGAGCACTTTACAAAATTAACTATTATGGAACGAGTAACTCTACTTAGTTATATATATATATATATATATATATATATATATATATATAGAGAGACAGAGAGAGAGAGGGAGAGAAAATTCTGGTTTTAGGGAAAAAGAAACAAACTTAAAGTACTTGACTGCACCTAATGTAGGCATACATAGGCAAAAAATTCTTAAAGTCACCCACTGGCCTTATTTTGTATACTAACAAACCAAATATCACTATCAGCAAAAAAAAAATAAAATTTTGAAATTGCAATTATTACCTGAAATATTTTAGCAAATCTCATTACATAATTTACATACTGCGAGAAAAAGAGACTGCCAATGAAACTGAATTAAGGCAAGTGTTACTGATGGAACAGGGTTATAATATCTACAATTGCTATAACTTTTCATTAAGGCATCAATAAAAGCAAGGATGGCTTATGCTTTCTCAGCAATGAAATTGTAACAGCGTTATATCTCGAGTTTTTAATTGAAGATTTAAAGTTTATCAACGAATTTAAGATTACGCATGTTTAACAAATAGAAGACATGCTATATTCTTTATCTTGAACGAGTTTGTGTGGGTCACTTCGTAGCGATGATTTTCATTAACTTGATACAAAGGACAAATCTTTAAACGAGTCAGTTTTTTTTTATTCCTCTGCCATCATGTCGAACTCCACCCGAAAAACTGAGAAGTGTCGGCAAAATATTCAGTGTTCTGTTCTCAGAGGCCCAATTGTTGCTGACCTAAATTCTAAGCAAAATTCATTCTCTAACTTTTCATATTAAAGTAACATTATCCACTTCTAAAAAAAAAAAAAAAGCAGCAGGAACACTTGCCCTTGTCCCATCTGATATCGGCGACCATTTCATGCAAACACTTGAACCAGAAAAATTAAACAACTTGTTGTCCTTATACACCACTCCACGGTTGTACTTGCTGGTAAAGCTCAGCGCTAAAGCAGTGGAATGTTGTATGAAGGTTTCAAATTCTATCCTGTTTGAGAGATTGGTGATAATCTTTACTAAGCACTTACTTAGCCCGTTTCTCAGCTATTTCTGCCCTATTTGCATTCAGCTAGGAATTGGTAAAATTAATCATTGCCACGGGAAGTAAATATAAGAATTGGAACAGTAGAGCCTCGATATAATGAAACCTGTTTATGAGTGTTTAATAGTCTAATTTTGAAATTGTTTACAATATACGGAAATTTGTAAGTTATTTTCTATCATGGCATTCTGGTGACAAAAACAATAGCCCAACAATTAATCCTTGATCAAAAGGAAAAAAAGCGGTTTCATGCCTTTTATATGCCCTTTATGCAAAGTAAATATAATAATAAAAAACATTTTTGGAAACTCCGTTTTTTATAGGAGTTAGTTTTATTACATGCCTCTTGCACACGTTGACACAATACAGCAAGAATTGTAGATGAGCTAAATGAACGAGTAGAAAGTAGTCCCATATATATTCAATAAGAGATAAGTGTGGAGTTTTTGTTGTCCAAGTAAGTTTTCGAACATTTTTAGAGCATGTTCAGTAGTATGGACAACCTGTGGTCGGGTATTATTCACTTGCCTCTTGCAACAATGGTAGCAGAAAAGTTTAAACAATGTTCTGGTTATACATCGTACTATTCAACATTCTCTCGACAAACACAAAAGGCAAGAAAGAATTGTAGCTTATAATAGTCTACAGCATGATGCCAATGATTTGGTCTATGTCGATGTTTAGATCAATCTAGTAGAGACAAATGTACCTAATTTATGCATACATAGGCAGAAATTCCTTAATACAGCCCACTGGCTTTATTTTGTATACTAACAAACCAAATATCACTATCAGTAGAAAAAATAAAATTTTGAAATTGCAATTATTACCTGAAATATTTTTGCAAATCTCACCACATAATTTAGATACCGTGTGTAGACAATCACGAAAAAAGAGACTGTCAATGAATCTGAATTAAGGCAAGTGTTACTGATGGAACAGGGTTATAATATCTACAATTTTTCATTAAGGTAACAATAGAAGTAAGCATGGCTTATGCTTTCTCAGCAATGAAATTATAACAGCGTTATATCTCGAGTTTTTAATTGAAGATTTAAAGTTTATCAAGAAATTTAAGATTACGCATGATTTACACAAACAGAAAACATTCTATATTCTTTATCTTGAACGAGTTTGTGTGGGTCACTTCGTAGCGATGATTTTCATTAACTTGATACAAAGGACAAATCTTTAAACAAGTCAGTTTTTTTTTTATTCCTCTGTCATCATGTCGAACTCCACCCGTAAAACTGAGAAGTATCGGCAAAATATTCAGCATTCTGTTCGCAGTCCCAATTGTTGCATAACGACAGTTGGAGACGTGCACAACGGTGTTGTGGTGTGAGGGGAAATCTGACAGGAGGCAGATCTAACATCTCCGTGCGATCTAACATTGTTGTTCTTAAAATGCATCGATTTCTGCGGGAGTCTGTGCTACATGACTGTATTACGAGTAAAGAAATCTTCATGACCACATAAACAATAAAGGATCATCGATGTCTAATGACAGACATGCGCGGTAATGCTGTGAAACGACCATCCAGAGTTTTGTATCCGATTACGTTAAAACTTAGTCTTTTTTTTTTCCAAACTAAAGTTCACCCAATACAATTCTCACTGATGGGTGAGGATTGCTGAATGAGGCGTGAGATATGAGAGAAAATACGTTTTCCTGTCGGAGGAAATGCCGCTGTTGTAGTATCTGTTTCGTGCCGGTGGCTGTCTTCTCTCCAGCTGTCTGGATAGAAACCTCGGACTTGTTCTGTAACATCTGTTCCGTAGCGTTGGTATGGCCGGCTATCTTAGACAAGCTATGGCCAGCTAAGACCAACTTAGACCAGCGGCCCGATTAAAGACACTCGGGTCCCAACGTTAAAACAAACCGACCTTGTGTCACATCCTGACTCAGTGGGGAGTCAAAGGTAAATAACGAGGCGTCTGATATGAACGTAAGACGAGGCAGCAGGAGGCGAAGATTACGAAGATATGGATAACTCGACTTGAAAAGGTTAAGACTGTAGAGTTCGGGGAAACAGTCACGCTGGTATCTGTTCCACAAAGTAACGACACTTAGAAAGAAGCTTTCTGAGTAGAATATACTTCTCACCAAATGAATCCTCTGCTGACGTAGTAAGGCTGATCTTCTTTGCAATGGTTTGAGCTGGTGGCACTAAAGAATGGAGCTCATCTGAACATTTGTCCCTGAAGTAGCGATAGAGAATCAATAAGGCGTTGCATCTGTGGGAAAGATGCTGTCAGGTGGAAAAATAAGTCATCACCCACAAGGCCGCATAAACTCCTTTAAATTCTATAAATCCTGGAAAGTGAAGATTGAGTAGTTCCAGAAATCATTCTTTCATGACTACTACTGTAATGAATTACTGCCTTAGCTAGTAAATTAAATTAATAATAAATATTTGTATATTCAATGTGCAGGGAGTATAATAGTGGCTCGAAATGAAAAATCGACCAGCCGAGTTTGAATTCTGGTTGGGTTCGTTACACTCTCTTTCACATAAATTGCCTTGGGGAAAGTATGAATCCATCTTTGTACTCCGACGACAATTTATAAGCAGGGCAAACTGAGCTGTCTAGCCGTTGCTGGTAAGCATTTTAGAGAAGAGCAACTTTTATTTCAAAACCGAATTTAGTCCTAGTGAAACCTATATTATCTTTTTTTTTCTATGTGTCGTGTCCTTTCAGGACGTAGGCGATCATGGATCTCCACCACCCTTCCAGCTCTCAACAAGTTCTTTCCCTCTGTCACCTCCACCTCCATACCACGTTCTGTCATCCACTTGCTTAAAGCCGCTAGGTATGTTCTGCGTTGTTTTCTCTTGTCTTTCTTTCCCTCTATTTGACCCGTGAGTATCAGATTCTCCAAGCACTTCTTTCTCATTATGTACCCCCAGAAACTTCAGCTGCCTCTTCCTGATGTTAAGTATAAGTCTCCTCCTTGTTTGCATCCTCTCCAAAACGTCATCGTTGCTCACACGCTCGTTCCATGATATTCTTAGCATCCTTCTGTAGAACCACATCTCCGTCGACTCGAGTCTCTTCTTCATCTATGAGGAAATTGTCCAACATTCACTGTCGTAAAGAAGGACAGATGTCACGTGATAGCTCAGTATTCTTTTCTTCGTTACCAAAGAAATTCTCCTGTCTCGCAATACTCTGCGCAGCTTTTGGAATGTGTCGTTGGCCATCCCAATATGTTTACGGATTTCAGTATTGCATTTACCATCCTCTGTTAGAACGCTACCCCGTTATTTAAACTGCCGAGTCTGCTTGATTCTAGTGTTCTCGACCTTCAAATCGTACTTCGGGCTCATCCTTTTACTGATGATCATGCATTCTGTTTTCTTGTCGTTTATGCTTAGTCTTTTCTTCTCACCCCCCGTCGCTACTTTCTGTAGGAGATTTTGTAATTTCCTTTCGGTATCTGCTATTAGTACTGTGTCATCTGTGTATCTTATGTTATTAAAAGAGGAAGAACTCTCAAATCAACGGCCAGCTAACTAGGGGTGGTGTCTCCATAAACCACTGTGGAGAAGGCAACGGGAAACTACTCCACTGTCAATCCCAAGAAAAATCATGGTTAACCTATAATATACAAACACGAAAAAGATTATCCTAGTTAACTGTGGCATGATTTCCACTGACAGGTAGGTAACATATGTTTGATGAATTCTTTAAATAAGACAATGTTTATACAGTGCCTTATACTCTATATACAAAATTTTGGGTCACCTTAACCAATACTGAACCTGAAACACTGCAAATTATGCTAGGTGCCGGCTTTTATGACGATGCATCCAGTTTATCATAAAATACGATATATTTGATAATATCACATTTCGATAATCATAGAAAAACAGTAACACCAGAAGTGTGTAAAAATGATACTGTTATTAGGTCAGATTCCAGCCACACGGCGTACAAGTGTTGGATATAAACAAATTAGAATACACCAGGATTTTACATGCATTTATCGATGGTTTATTATTAACAGCTTCAATAATTTACATTGTCAAATTGGGTTGTAAATAT
This sequence comes from Acanthosepion pharaonis, assembly GCA_903632075.3. Lineage (NCBI taxonomy): Eukaryota > Metazoa > Mollusca > Cephalopoda > Sepiida > Sepiidae > Acanthosepion > Acanthosepion pharaonis. Next base: position 1,043,072 of record CAHIKZ030004764.1, on the reverse strand, counting down.
AATTGCCCTATTTTTTCTTTTACTTTTAACATTGTTTTATTTCGCTTATTTTTTTTTTTATCTAAACAATATCTTTTATTTTAATCTCATTGTGAGCGAGACTATTAGATTACGAACGAACGTCTTGAATTACTATCAGATATAATTTTTATTAAGAACACGATATAATATCCCTAAAAAACAGCGATCCAAATATGCTTGAACCGTCTTTACTATAATAATAAAAAAAAATAACCTCGAATTAAACTCCAGCAACATTTTCAATGACAACAGACAAAGCACGGTCACAAATAAACGGGGAACTGATCAAATGACTGATTTTATATATCCTAGTCAGGACTAAAATATTGCAGTAAAAACAAATGAGCCTTGGGTGGGCTAATTTGGGAAAGTATAAAGTTATACTGGAATCGACAAGAATAAAAATCTAAATAAATAAACGGTAAATTCTGTTTGTCCGTCTGTGTGTCTGAAACTCCTCTAACTCGGGCCATACTTGCTCTACATAGACATATTATACCTTTCTGGAATCAGGACGATTCCGGGATTGAAAATATGTCCTTCATCTGGTTCTTGAACATCCAGCATTGGGATTTTCGTCTGGAGGAGAAGGAGGGAACGGTTAAAAATTCAAATTTTAAAATAACTGAAAAAAATTAGTGATTTTAAAAGTTTTAAAATTATATTGAGTAACACAGAATCTTTGTGAATTTAAAAAATGTTTTAAATTCCGTTTAAAATATCTCCAAAACTTTGTGAATGGAGAAAATCAGTTTTATTCCTTCAAAATGTCAAGAAATCAGAGTTAAAGTGAATGGACGGGAGGTTTTGAAGTTCCGAAGCGTTTGTGATTTGAAGAACTCAATATTCGGCCCAAATCGTAGTTCCGGCCCAAATCGGACTTTCAGTCTAAATCGCTCTCTTGGCCGGAATTGGTCTTATAGCCCGAATCAGAGTTAGAGTGAGGTTTTGAAGTTCCATAGAATGAATTAAGGAATTCAAAGTCCGGCTTTTAAGTTAGTCTACAATAAAATGAATATATACTTCACACAAATTCTTGTTATCTAGTATGGTTTAGAGTGTGAAAAGACTCAACAATTTTCAGCTCAAAACGAAACATTCCAAAATTGTACAGTGCGCATAACTTAATATGAGACAAGAATAAATTGGATATGACCAATAAATGTGGCCGATTTTATACGATAAGTCTCGAAATAAGGAAGATTTCTTCCTCTCTTTAAAATCAGCATTCGAATTCCTGTTACTTTGTTTCGATCCCAAATTCTGATAACAGATGGGGAAATGTGTAACTGTTCTCGTCACGAAACAAACCGAATCAGTTATAATTATAGGACGAAAATAAATTGAAGATATAACATCGTTAGTCATAGCTGCATAACATATAAGCCTCAATGTTGATTCTGCGTTGCATTTAAATGTTGATTTTATCTCTATGACGAACAAATGTATATTATTTTAAGATTGGTATATATATATATATATATATATATATAGAGTCAACAGCACGAAAATAAAAATGAAAAACTCACGAACTCTACTAAGAAGTTGTCACTCACATATAATAAAACTGGTAAAACTGGTAAAACCATCAACAGTTTGTATACTAAAATTCATCTTATACAAGGCTCAAGGTAGAGGGTTATTGTATAAAAGGCGTGTGATATGAATGATTGTAGAAAATGAAGATAGGGGCATAGTATCTCTATGCGGGACATATTAATAACTAATATGTATATATCAGTATAAAAAATCTCTTTGAGAGCCATGCATGTTTGTCATTTCTTCCTGCAATTCTGTTCCGTCCGTGACATTAAGGTGTTAGCATACCACGGATAAATCAATGCATATAATAAGGAAGTGGTAAATTGTGGATAATCTTTCTTGGATAGCAAACCCCATTACAATTGGACTCTAGCTTAGTCTGCTGCGTTCACTTTCGCAATAATGCTTTTGCGAAAGGCTTGGACCCATTACTTCTGCTCTCCATCTATAGGTTAAACAGCAGAGTAGACTGATCGCTCTTGGATTCAAAACAGTGAATAAGGTAAGAGGAAATCTTCATGTCAATAATCAAGTATAGAAATCCATGGAGAGCATGATCGACTACCTCCTGAAAGGAGGTCGCATTTAAAAAGCAATATCTTTGAAACTGACCAATAATATATTTTAAACAAAGAATAGTATCGTATGCATATTAGATAGACAAGTATAAATAGAGAACAACTGGCGAACATAGGGTGGCTATGCCTAGCAAACCCGGTTGATATTCAGAATATGGAGAACTGTACTACGAGTACTACTCCGCAGAGAAATATGCAAAAAATAACATTAAGTTTACTTAAAATATGGCCAAGAAACACCCAAAATCATCTCATTCGATAGTATTATTTTTAAGTTTTTAACTTACTATAATTATTAATACTTACTAGGATTGTTAGATTTTACAAATACACAAGGTGGGGAAATAATTAAACTAGAATAACAACGATCTACCTAACAGCTATAAAAATCAGTTTACGCTAATTACTATTACGATTAAACAATTTTAAATGGTACGGAGAAAGAAGTTATGTCCCCTAGAATCTACTGGGCGAATGGCAAAATAGTTAATAACACGAAAGGAGTGTCAAGTCTTTTTAAATTTCATTTAAATTTTCTTTATTAATTATTAAACATTTTAGAGTATCCTTAGGATAAAAAAAAACTGCGGTAAAACGTCACCTATCAGAAAGGCCATAATACCAAAGTCCGTATCTATTCTTGTCGCCATGGATAAAAAGAGACCTGTTTCGGTTATATAAATATTCATTGCACGTATGAGTCATCAGCATTATTCTTCTCGACAAAAATGCCTGTCCTCCTACGCGTTTAGTTAATTTATAAAGCATTATGTAAAATGGAGTGTTTACATGCTATTTGCCTGCCCTCTTGTGATTTTTTTTGTGATTAAAATTTGCCTTTGTCTTTTGCTTTGATAAATGTCCATTCTTTCTTGAATGCGTTTGAAATAGCGAAGCCATAAAATGTAAAGAACACCAGATATCTAGCGTAAAGTCTACAGAAAAAGAAAAACGAAAGATAAAATGTTCGAAAAAAAAAAAAGTGTTGAAGCAAGGACGTGTCATCGCTCCAGACCACACGCAACAAGTAAAATTCTTTCTTTTTTTCTTTTTGTCCAAGACTAAAACTAAATTCTAGAAACGAGAATATTTATATAAAAAAAAGATGAATAAATAAATCAAAAACGACCAAAGAAAGAAAGAACGAGAAAAACAGGAAAAAAACAACGGAAAAAAAATGAAAAAGTTAAGAAAAAAAGAAAAAAAAGAATGAAAGCAAAGAAGAAAAATTAACAAGAAAAGAAATGATAATTAATGAAAAATAAAATTATTCTAGTATTTTTTGTAATTTTTTTCACTGTTAGCTCACCCAATACAAGGCCTAAGAGTCACTCAAGGTAGAGAATTACTAAGTGAGATTGTTGTAAAAGAGTATTAAGGAGGAAGTAAGAAGTGCATTTTATGAGTAGTATAGATATCAGTTGATTCTGGACTTAAAGAAACCAAGATTGTAGTTCTCAGGAAAGCATACCCTCAGGAGTTTGTTCTACAAAATAACAATTCTGGAGAATCAGTTTCTGAGTAAAACTTACTTCTTAGCAAAGGAACACGAAGGGAATGGGGATTATTTGTCACCTTGAATATGTCACGGTGGGTTCTAGCTGTGAGTGTCTAAACTGGTGGAACTAAGGAATATAACTCGTCTGAACATTTCGATACTGTCATAGTATTAACAGTAGAGTAGTGTGAGGTCAGAAGTCTTTCGTCTGTGGATAAGAGTTGCAGGATGGAGAATAATACATCAGCCAAAGGACCGCGTAATCGCCTTTGAACTCTATCGAGATTGGAATAGTGACGACAGAGCCCCGTCAGCCTAGATTTGGCAGAAATACTCCATCCTCGGTCCGATCTGACTCATGCAAATATAGATCATGGCAGCGAGAGTAAGGTATTGTCTGGAACGATACAAGGAATCGACCATTCTTCCAGCATCTTTTGCGATGGCAAGAATATACGCGTTCTATTTGAGGTCTAGAGTTGCCTTTTAAACTCAGCAGGCGTTCGAGGCCAGGATCCTCGGAGAGCCTCTGACGGCACATCAAGCTTTAGGGTCTGTTCCGTGGTGATTAAATGTTTAGTCTTTAAGGCAGCATTTCTCAACCGGGGCACCCGTCCAGGCTAATGCGCCCTGGAAGGTAGCCATGTACGCCTGAAGTTAAAAGAATAGTAATTTATGAATTATTTTTATATTTAAAAAAATCTTTATTTTTAAAACCTAGAAACAGATGCTTTCCATGTTTAAGTCAAGCCTTTGTAATTTGATATTTTAAACTCGATGCTAAATTCCTTAATCTTTAAGAAGTGGATAATCCTTTCTCTTTTGCCTTCCTCGAGAGATTTAAATCACTCATTATCGGCCTCTCAAAAAAAAAAAAAAAAAAAAAAAATTGCAGATTCTTCATGGATCACTTTAAAATGAAAAATATACCGCTAATCCTCTTTGGGGAATGTTAAACCAAACATGACTAGTATTAAAGGTAATTTTCATCTTTGCTAAAGCACAGCAGACACAGGTTTCACACAAGCATGCGTAAATATACAATGTACTGTCTTAGAAATAAATGATTATTTCAAGAAACGCCTTTATTATTTTCCTATTTTCAAATTTCATGACTAGTTTTTCCTTATTAAAATTTAAAGTGCGCCCCGGAGTTTTAGTTTTTCTACAAGTGCGCCCTGAGATAAAAAAAAAAAAAAGTTGAGAAACACTGCTTTAAGGTATATAATGATACCATCCAGTCTTTCCCCCATTGAGTTGTGAGAGTATTATTCACCCAGGTCTCCCCACTGAGATGGGATGTGACACAAGGCCGAGTTTAATGTGGGAAACCCGAGCGCGTTAACGCGGTCCAAGGACAAAAATTGCTCAACCTCCTGCAACCGTCGTTTGTGCTGGCATCAGTATGGCTACCGATCCCAACTCTTTAGTATAATTGGGGTGCAGCCTCGAGCCGAGCACCTTGTAGTATTTATTTTCGTCAGCTGCATCTCTCTCCGCGGACAGAGACACAACTGAGTCGCACGGCACCAAGAGAGATGATAAACCCTGACCGCAAACTAGAACCGTGATAGTTAGTTTTTGAGGAAAGATCATCTTCAAGGCACTGTTAGTCAAGATATTTTTAAGGTGCGCTCATACACTGTTGTGCCATCTGCATATCTATTTACTAAGGATCTTAAGAGTATTATTGACCAGATCGTTAATATAAAGCAGAAAGTCAGTAGGGCCGTAGAGAGAGCCTTGGGAGACGCCAGCATTTACCTCATTTGCTTCAGAGCCGTGACCATTAATGACGACATACATATTTCGCTCACAATAATAACAACAAAAATTGCAATAAAAGCTCTGGTAAAAACATGGATTTGATAACAGCAAAAATTGCAATATGAGCACTGGTAAAAAAAGAAAAGAAAAATAGCTGAAGACATTATGATACCCAGAAATTCATACACAGATGTCCTCAAAGACACATGGCACAGTAGATAACGGCATTGGTTAGATCCAGTGGCAGGACCCAAAGAGTGCGAGTTCAATACTTGAATACAGTGGAGAACTTGGAGAGGGGAATTAACCGATAACTGGCATCCATTAGAAACATGGCACGTGGAACTAGAACAGTCTACCCCAGTGAGCGAAATAAAGGGTTCAGTTCGACATTCCAACCACCTGAAGAAGGCCGGAGCGTACAACGGCGGAAACGTTGTAATAAATATGGCGACAGAGATGAGGACAAGAGTCCGAATAATGTAAATAATGTACGACAGTGTTGACATACTGAAAGTAGATCTATTTTCCTAGCTTATGACAGGTGCAAATTAAGGATTCCAATTTCCGCATCGATAAACATTAATTAAAAAGGCAGAAAGATATTTAACGATATACAAAAAAGGTATATAAGATAAAAGACATAAGACTTACATGAATATTTATATTAAGATAATATTCTGTAAAAAGTTTTTTTTTTTTCAAATTTTGTATATTTGTAATATTAATTGATTTTTACTTTTTATTTTTAATCGTTTATTTTCAATAAAATATTTTAGAATTTTATATTTCATTTCAAGTAATTTTTATGCATAATCTGTCATACTTTTTATTTATTTATTTATTTTTAAACAAGGCCGGAGCGTACAACGGCGGAAACGTTGTAATAAATATGACGACAAAGATGAGGACAATAGTCCGAATAGTGTAAATAGTGAAAATAACATCCGACCAAAGTTAAGCATGGTTGACGATCTATAACGATGTGGGGGTTGGTTTGCTACATCACGGAAATCATAAACTTGCGCGATTTTTGAATCCGAAAAATTTGATCATGTTTAAACGTTCAGCCTAGTAAAATAAATAAGTATAGTGTTAAAAAAAAAAGAACGTCTACTCAAATATGGTTATCCACTAAAAATAATAGTGATAAAAATCTGTCGGATTAATAAATAAAGATATCCATTAATTTAGAAATTGCTTTGTTTACGTTCGGCTACGAAACTGAGCAAATATGAACTTTCGAAAATCTGGGAAGGATTTGCGCTTATTGGGTACGATTCGAACCATTTTTGATCGGCGGGGTCACAGGTTCAAATCCTGCCGGAGTGCGCATATATTTCTTTAATAATATTTTTTGAATATTTAGGCCGGTGCACGAAAATAAATAATTGTACTGTTTAAAAAATAAACGGAACGTCAACTCAAATAAGGATATCCACTAGAATTAACGTTTAAAAGTGATAGATGAATAGATATATCCAGAGATTTAAATAGAGAGAGAGAGAGAGAGAGAAAGAAAGAAAGAGAGAGATGAACATACAAGCAGATAAATACAGACGCTCAGAGAGATTGGTAGAAGCATGTATAGACTTAGGCATAAAATATATTCACTACATGTGCACGCCATTTCCTCGAGTTTTTTTTATGTGACGTGTCCCTTCAGGACGTAGGCGATCAATGGCTCACCACTTCCCTTATTCCTTGTTGTTCTCCCTTTGTTATTTCTACCAGATCCTGTTCTGTCATCCACTTGTTTAAGCCTGCCAGGTATGTCACGCGTTCCTTTCTCTTGTCTCTTTTTCCCTCTATTCGACCTGTGAGTATCAGATTCTCCAAGCCTTCCCCATTACGCATCCCAGAATTTTCAGCTGCCTCTTCCTGATGTTAAGTATAAGCATCCTCCTTGTTTGCATCTTCTCCAAAACCTCATCTTTGCTAACACGGTCGGTCTATGATATCCTTAGCATCCTTTTGTAGAATCATACATCCGCTGCCTCGAGTCTCTTCCGTCCAACATTCGCTGCCGTAAATGAGGACATATACCACGTAGCATTTCAGTACTTCCTGTCTTGTAATACTCTGCCTAGCTTTTGGAATGCGTCTTTGGCCATCCCAATACATCTTCGGATCTCAGCGTCGCAATTTCCGTCCTCTGTCTTTATACTTTATACATATGTTAATTATACATTAGGTGCTCATCTTTCATGGCCGTCACAATTTCCACTGCGCAACTTTATTTTTGAATTTCGTGATGTTTTACTCCGACAGTTCATTGACCCAGTGTTTTCATAAAACAGTACATATTTCTTAAAAAAAAAATGTATATTCTCTTTTTATACACATCTAGTTTTTGAAACGTAATGTTAACAGTGACTATATATTTTCCCTTACAATGTTACCAGTGACTATATATTTTTCCCGTCATTGTTAACAGTGACTATATATTTTTCCTGTCATTATTAACAGTGACTATATATTTTCCACTACAATATTAACAGTGACTGTATATTTTTCCCGTCATTGTTAACAGTGACTATATATTTTCCCCTACAATATTAACAGTGACTGTATATTTTTCAAGTCAGTTACCTCCTTTTTATTAGTACGTTTTCAGTTTTCTTTTGTTTGCTTTTTTGCAATGATGTCTTTTAAAGATGAATCATTTTACGAAAAATGTCAATCGCAGTATGTTTGACTTACCTGTTAACAACGAAATCGATGAGAAGCTGCAAAAAATGCTGTAAAAATCGAACTGTAGGCTGAACCAGCCAATTAAAAGCAAAAGTTATATAAAATTAAATGTTAATTTATTTTATCTCTACTCCGAGTTTCGAAAAGATTACATCCATTCGTCAGGAAACTTGATTGTAAAATTTAAATTTATTTGCAGAATTGTTATTTTTTTTAAATGTATTAATTATTATTTAACCTAATGCATAATCAGATGTAATTCCGAAACAAAGAAGTAAAGAATAATAAGGAAGCCTTTCATTTTCAAGAAAAAAATTATAGGACAACAGGAAATCTGATCACTGCTCTAAGGAATTGGTGCCGTTGATATATTAGTGACCATTCTTTCTGATAGCATTTGGTATTGTTCTTGAAAAAGAGATGGTCTCTTTTCTCATTCCTTTTTTACGGAATTACACCCGGCAAGTGCTCAAAAATGCATCAATCGAATATATAATTAAGGTAAGTATATACGATCATAGATTCTTCTGTTGTTCAATAAGCACTTTTGTTATCATCATTATTATTATTATTTTATAAACATTTTTATTAATCAATTCAATACAAGCCACTAAGACGCAAGGAACTGCTGTGTGTGAAAGAGAATGAGAAGACTTTACAAGGAATCGGAAACACAATCGTAAAGAGGAAAAAAGGGATAAACCTCTACTCCTGTTCAAAAGATCGAGAAGGCGTGTGAACCGGACAATAGGCCAACCTATCTATTTCTATTGGTGGAGGAGATAAAAAATGAAGTAAAAAGTGAATAAGATTTCAGAGTTCAGGCGCAGAAGAGTACACAGCTGAAGCAGGCTTTAGAAGGAACCTGAAACCCAATTCTAAACAGGAAACAAGGGATAAAACTGTTCAAAAGATCGGGGAATATGGTAACGAAGTGGGTGTATTATAAAAGTAACGCTGGTTTTCTGTATCTCACACACATTGCGTGTGACTTTTCATTCGCGTATGTCATGGGTATACGACTGTCTGTGTTGTACGTAAGTGACTTACATGTGCTTATGTCATATAACAAGCACACAAGCATACGCACAAACACATATATACGCATTTGAGTTTGAAATAAGACATTGGAATAATATTTCCCATTTAAACTCAGTCTGGACCAACCCTACCCTGATCTAGGCAATGAAATAATATTAAGTTTTTTTTCGCTAACAATTCATATAATTATAAGATTTTATTGAACATTTCAGAAATTTTTCGGTAATTAATAAAATTATGTTTTAAAAAGATTTCTTGTTATATTTATTAGAAATATTTTGAGATGCCACATTAAATTAAAATCTACATGGAGACATGCAAATTTACAAACGCGCACAATTAAAACGAAATTGAAATGAACATCAGAGTTGCAAGCGCGAAATTCCTTATCTGTCTGGCAAAAATCCTTGTTAACTGGAAAATACTTTAATGGGTCATTTTTATGACTCCTTCTGTATATCAACAGAATTTTAAATGGACAAAATTTAGTCTTGAAATTAGATCATCTCATCGTCAGCAACACGACAAGTATCGAACTAGACTTCCTCATTATTTATATTTTACTATATATATATATATATATATATATATATATATATATATATATATATATATATATATATATCAGTTTGTCTTCGAGGACGAAATTTTGGGTGTGGAAGTTTATGCCTATTGCAAGTTCGCCATTAGCTGGCGGCTCCTAAATGGGAGAGGCAAGTATTTCTGCGACAGCTGCAGATCTGTCAACCGGAGGTCGGTCCGGTTTTGCGTCATCGCTTCTTTTTGGTTGCTTGAGGACGTTGGAAGCCCTCAGGCCAACGCTGATATATATATATATATATATATATATATATATATATATATATATATATATATATATATATATATAATCCTTTTACACACATGCAATCATATACGACAAGTAATACAAAGTTTTTTTTGTGATCTAATATCGTCCAAATTGCAATGTAATTTGAGACCTTTGATTCTAGATTAAATTTTCAATATCCGACCATGACACTGATACTTTTCTTTTTTTCCCACGGGATATATAAGGAATCAGTGAATTGCAAAGTCTATTAAACCCAATTTTCTTGTCATGCTTTTGTATTTGTCATCGACATTATTTAGAAAATCATCTGATTAGTGTATATAAATTCATTATATAAATACCAATCGTTAAACTCTATGAAGCGTTTGTCTTTCTCAGTTCACCGAACACAATTGACCTCAAGAACGACCTCAGTGGAAAGACATAGCAGGGAACAATATACAGGTTGATTATCCAAACACCCACAATAGCCTTAGTCTACTCACTTCCAATGATAATCATTACTTACCTTTATACTCCTTTGAAATATCCGGACTTGGAGTTGACGCCATTTTTTAAGTGGACTTCTTCACTGCCGACGTTTTCCAGTTTCGTTGTAATTCCTTTTGTGTTTCTTTTCCTGCATTGTAATTTTATAGTGTTGTATTTGCTGAAAAAAAGGCCTATATTTTTCTGTTTCTCTTTTGTTCTTATCTGCATCTTTTAAGTCGTCACGCTTTTAAAAGCCTGTTTTCTTTTTTAAAACAAAGATTTAAAAGTAAAAAAAGATAGAGAAAGATAGATAGATTGTGTTTATTGGCCCGTCACCATTGATATTTTAATGCACTCTGTAGGCTTGGTTTATAATTGGAATATTATAAGAAGTTATGATTTTATATTCTAAAAACCGGAAGCAGGATTAGATAAAATATTAATGTAGAAGGAAGCGTATTTATACGTCTACGCTATTGACATAATCTAATGGGGGATTATCTATCAAACATTGATTTCATAAGTAAATATTGACACATTGATATAAGTTTTGCATTTGACACAGGTCTTTGAGAAATTTCTCTTTAATTTTCTAGATCAATATTCTTATATATATATATATATATATATATATATATATATATATATATATATATATATATATATATATATATATATATAAAGTAAAGCTTAAATGTATGTACTTTGTTATATCAATAAGACTGTAACCTAATGAAAAAAGACATTTATTTTTTATAAAAAATAATTTATTTTACATCAAGTCCTTCACTTACAATGAGCTAACATTATATCGTGAAAATTTCAAATCAAGATTCAGTTATCAAGTTATTGATACACCCATTGCATGCATAATGTATTTATGCTATATATATATATATATATATATATATATATATATATATATATATATATATATATATATATATATATATATATATATATATATATATATATATATATATATATATATAGCGAGACTCTTCATAAAAGCGAATTGAGTCACTGTCGGTCACTAGGCGTGTTTCTAAAAATAAATACGGTAAAATCCACCTTCATCCCTACCGACGGCTTAATGGTTAGAATCTCCGACTGACACCAAGCCAGTCCGGTTTCGATCCTAGCTAGAGGCAACCAGTTTGTCTAACCGCACTGATGAGCTGTGAAACAGTCTGTCTGTGGATGACGTTATATATATATATATATAAAATGTGAAAATGCTGAAAGATCTCTGTTGTACCTATTTCTCCAAATCTGACCAATCACCAAGGTCGTGCTGGGAGATTTTCAGCATCCTCTGTATATATATATATATATATATATATGTATAAAACCTGTTTTTATTGGTAAAGGAAGATTTATTACCTGCAATTTCAATTAATTACTTCAATGAGGTTGAATCTTTTTGGGGCCGAGATGCAAACAAAGTATATAGATGATGTTTACTTACTAGTTGAGCTCAGTGTAGTGTAGTGGCTTTGTGGAGAGAGTGTAGGATGTTGTGTAGATCGGATTCTTGGATTCGTTGACTTTAAAATCCCAAATCAGTTCCGTTCAGACCGAGGAAAACACTGATACGCGCACCGTAAAAATACTTGAGGATTTGTGGGCTGAAAACAGACTTAAGTATTTGAACATATCACAATTTGAAGCCCAAGATGACAGCGAATCTTCAGATGTGATGTCTGATATATATTTGACCCAGTATGGTTTTGTTTGTAACTTTGAGAAGGTGCATTACTATTCCAACTATGGTCCAAAATACTTCTTCGCATATTGGTTGTTGTTAAAAACCGCTTTTTTTTTTGATTGATGCATTGTCAGATGTAATTGCCAAAGAAAATGAATAAAAAAAATGTAAAGAAAAGGAAGCCTCTCTTTTATAAGAAAAAAAAATGACTGCAGGAAATATAATCGCTGCTCTAAGGAATTAGTTCCGTTGATATATTAGTGACCATTCCTTTGTGATAACATTTGGTATTCTTCCTTGAAAAATAGAGGGTTTCTTTTCTTTTTTTTCTTTTCTCACGGAATTACATCCTCAAGAGCTGAAAAATGCATCAGTCGAAGCATTATATTAACAAATACGCGAAGAAAGTATTTGTTTGAATAATAATTGAACAATATTTTTTCTATTTTATTTATCATTATTGTTTTTATTCGATTCGATGGTATATGAAAAAAAAAATGAAAATGCTAATTCAAATAACATTCGTTTCATAGGATATGATGAATCCTTATATCTTTAAATGGTTTAAATTCTAATAGTTTAAATTTTTAGATTTAAATTTAATTTCATCTTTTTAAATGGATCGATTTCAGAGAGTAATATAATGTAATATAAGTCGTATATACTCGTGTAAACGTCGATATTGGTTTATAGACGAATGATGAGTTTTCGTTATATCTAACCTCACACACCTTTAAGCAAAAACTGAGAGAAAACAATCCAAAGTCGAGGTAGAATATTAGTGTGACTATTTTGACAAAAGAAATATGGTGGGTAACTGAATGTTAAAATGTATAATGCGTTTCGTTCTTTAAAAGGTCTTCATCAGTTTAAGATAACATTTCTTGAAAATGCGAGTTTCCCGTTTCTTTTGTTTTCTTGATTAAAGAAAACAATTCATTATACTAACGTAGAGTTACATAGAATTTTTTTCATCTTGTTATTCAATTACACACCATTAGTCTAATATATAAAGTTTCTTTTATATCATATTTTCCCACAAAGAAATAACCAAACAAGTCCATTTTACTATGTTATTAAACAATTCATTCTCGCATTGGTTTCTCGTAATTTTTATATTCCAAATAATATTATTATTAATATTCCTTATAACTTACAATTATAAAATATAATTTTTCTTACGTTTTCTATTGTTTCAGAGATCTCTTTAGACTCTGTCATTTTGAAGTTTGTATTGAACTCTTACCTGGAAAATATGGACGTATTAATTTCTCTGATCTAAAACGGTTGATAAATTCATTTTTAGACAATTTCTTGGATTTGAGAGTTTGAAATCTAAAGATTAACGCTAGTTACAAATGTCTTCTTTAAGCACCGCCATTTTATGTTGCACCGTTGCTGAGCAGCTCAAGTTTTTATTTCAATAATTTTGTTATTATAAACTTCCGAACCTCTTTACAAAGATGCATTGCTTTGTGTTATCCAATCCATGCATTCGAATATTAAGTTATTTTTCATCTAAAGTATAACGAATCGAAATTTATTTAATATATAAAGAGTACCATAAACGTTTTAACATACTAAGCGTATTTCTCTCTTTGCCTAGAAGACTTAGATAAAATTTTGTTCGATTTTACTTGTACTTGTTTTTATCTACCGTATTTCCCGTATGATAAGACGCTAAAGTGGAAAATGCTCAGTGGTATAGTGTAGTGGCTCCCTGGGAAGGGTATAGGATGTGGCTTTGTGGTGAGAATGTAGGATTCCGCACCTACCTCTGATACCTACCTAATTATCAGGTACCTATAATTAGGTAGGTAGTTTTTTGAAATAAAAATATTTGAGGATCCAATAACTTACCGTACTAGCAAGTCCAGGTCGCTGACTTAGTTGCCATGTTACCATGTGACTCTATTCAAATGAACAATGAGTATATGTTTCCTCTGATTTTAAGTTCATTAGCGGAAGGGTTATACTCTATTAATCGACTGTGCTGACAAGTTTGGTGACGTCGTCTGCTTCAATGACGGTAGTTGACTTGTTTGCCTGCAGATGGGGGAGATAAGACACCCTCACCATAAACAAACATGGTGGATACTGAGAATTTATAGTGGATTTGGAATTAGCGTTATGCCTATTGGGATAACTGGCGTGTTTCAGTAGTACACAAAGTGCGGTAACAAGGCTGGTATTCTTGGTGTACATATGAAACATAACAGTCAGCCTGTATTACGTGGCCGGGGGTAGAGATTTGTGAAGATAACGCCCGGTATGTCTAGATGAACGAAATCCTTTTTTTTTTAATCAACTCACTCCAAACAAGGCGATAATGCCACTAAGACGCAAGGAGCTACTGAGAGTGAAAGAGAAGGAAAAGACTCCAGAATGAACTGGAAACCCAATCCTAAACAGGGAATAAAGGCTAAACCTCTACTCCTGTTCAAAAAAGCGGGAAGATGTGTGAACCGGACGATAAGTGAAGCTGTAAGAAGCTGCCTATTGGTTATCATCAATACTCGAAAAAAAACATATATATGATATGATACTAATGGTATAGACGGTTTTTATTACGTATGAATGATAATTGTAGGCTTTTATTATATGTTTGGGGTTCGTGATTGCTTGTATCTTGTGACTGTGGTTCGTGAGGATTGGCAAACTCCACTCTACAACTTGAGCTTTCAGTGCTAAGACGCAGGGTGATTTTCGAAATCATTTTCTAGGGAAAGTTCGTCTTAGCATACGGAAAATATGGTAATTATGTCATTGGCTGGTTGAACCGAAATTCAATCTCTTTACCTGACATGATGATAGTTCACGGTTGTGCCTCTGGATACCGACTGACGGAATGATTCAGAAAAAGCTGAACTTGATTCCGGATTCAGATATATATAAAAAATTCAATTTAAAATCAGCTAATTAGTTAAACATTGTTAATCTGAATCAGTCATTTTCTGTGCTGATTTAGATAATGACCCTTATCACCTTTCACCTCAATCTTTGTTTATAATAATGTTAGCCAGTCAGCAACGCAACAATATAATAATAATAATAATAATAATAATAATAATAATAATAATGATGATGATGATGAAAGACTTATAAATCTGAAGAAAAAATGACAGCATTGTTTACAGCAATGAGGGGACTTGCTGTCTCTTGATCTTCAGTGAAAGTCACAAGATTCTACTGGCATGTAAACTCAATAAGTACAAATAATAATAATAATAATAATTCGAAGAAAGTGAAAAGCTAGATAAGTATCTAGATCTGGCTAGGGAACTGAAGACATTATTCAACATCAGCGTGACGGTTATGCCAGTGTTTATTGGTGCACTGGGTATAGTTTAGAAAAGTCTAGCGAAAAGGCTGGAGGGACTAGAAATCCGAAAAAAAAAATCAGATCCATCCGTACAGTGGCACTACTAAAAGCAGCTAGAATACTGAAGAGATTGCTGGAGAATGGAGGATGATTGCTGCAATTTGATCTCCAATGAAAGCCAACAGATAGTATCGGTGCGAATACACAATTAGTACAGATAATAATAATAATAACAACACATTATAATGACATAAAGAACAAACCAATAGCAACAGCAGTAGCGGTAATAGCAGCAGTAGCGAAACACACACGCACACACATGTTTTTTTTTTTTTTAAATATATCAATAGCATTGCGTGCAAAACATAGCGAAGCAAAACAGCTGTAAGTTTGAACTGGATATTTTTTTTTCTTTCAAGAGAAATCAATTCATTTATGAGTTTGACATGAGACTGAAAGAAAAATAAGGAATGATTCTTCCCACGTTAAGTATGTCACAAAATCCTAAATATTTTGACGTGACAGCATAAAGCTATTAATATTTAAATACACCGTTGATAGCAACATAGAAGATAATCTTTAAAAGATATTCTTAAACAAGACTTATAGTCTCCTTATTTGTAGCCTGTATATTCATAGTCTCTTTATTTATAGCCTACGTATTTATAGTCCTCTGATTTATAATCTACTTAAATATAATCTTCTTATATATAGTCTTTTGATTTATAATCACCTTATTTATAATCCCTGTATTTATAGTCTGTGTATTAATAGCCTCCTTATTTGTTGTCCCCTTAATTATAGTTTCCTTATCTAAAGTCTGATTTATAATGTCCTTATTTATAGTCTGCATGTTTATAGTGCCCTTATTTGTTATCTCCTTAATTATAGTCTTCTTATTTATAGTTTTCTGATTAATAGTCTCCGTATTTATAATCTCCTTATTTATGGCCTCTCTATTTATAGTCTACTTAATTATACTCTCTTTATTTATTGTTTCTTTATATTTCATTTGCATTATTTTCAACAAAACTAAACCCTAATCATCACTCGTTAAAACTTGTATAAAAATGATTTACGGTTTTTCACGTTGCATAACGCGCATTTTAAATTTAACACCAAAACTGTGACGCTCGAAGCAAATATACGCCATGTAACCATAGCACAATTTTTCAGAATTTATTAAGCAGGTAAGTTTCATTGTTTTCCTTTGTTTTTCATTTGGGATTGAAATTTTATCTGTTTGTTTCTTCTATTTTGCTCTTTACTTTTTCATTAATTTTATTAGGAATGTCCAAAAGTAACCAGAGCACTTGTTTTTGATAACAGTAGAAAATCGTTTTATTTTTGTTTTGTTTTTTTGTACACGCCTAATAGCTTCACAGCTACGATGTGCCTTACACGGCGTGAATCACTGTAAGTTTTTTAATTTAATTTTTTATTTATATACATTCTCAGCGTGTGACTTTCTAGTTGCTCAACCTTTTCTAAATTGAAAGTAGAAATTTATTTTGGCTTGAATATCATGTGCAATGATATATTATAATTTACTGAATACATCAAACGCATACGCATGTGAAGAAGTCAAATTAAATCATCCTGGTCCCGGCACCAAAAAGACATCCTTTGAACAAACTAATCATGTTCAGCTATTTTAGAATGAATTCGGTCATCAATTGATACTACAATATTAATATTTCCTAAAGTTAACTTAGTCTAATACAAGACCAATAGGTGCTCCTTTATTGGTACAGTACAGTTTTTCTTGGTGGAAACCTATAATTACATTCTATTATGATTAAAAAAAAATGATTTATATTTATTTTATAGCAGAGATTTATATTCAGTACGAATGGGTAATTTATGAAATGTTGTTATTCATATGTTGATTAAGCGAATTCTTGATTGACGATGTCTGGAAAATTATTTAATATTTCAATGTGAATATCCTAATACTTTTCTTGCTATTGTGACATTAAATATATTCACGATTGTGGTATTATGTATATGACATCTTAGAAAAAGATTTTTCTAACGAATTGGTGTTAACATATAGTTACTGGACTCTATGGATAGCCTTATGAAAAAGAAATAGGACTTATCACGAGAGCTCTTGATACTTTTATCTGGATCTGATTCTATTATTCTTTTAGTAGCTATAAGGTTTGTAGTTCGGTGGAAGAAAGAAAAAAAATGGACGGAGAAAGAGAGAGAAAGAGAAAATCTGATTAAGCTGATAAGGACAGATACTATACTTTGATCTTAGCCAAAAGACCGAGAATCGTTTATTTTTAAATGCACCTACGTCGTTACTGAATGTGACACAAGGTCAAGAATTAAAGTTGGTTTAACGGCAATACTGTGGAAAAATTGCCCAAGCCCCCTCGGCATATCCTCTATTGAGGACACTTCAGGTGTCAGGCAATAAACCCAACCGTCTCCAGATTGAGAGGTTCTGCTTGGGTGGAAGGCCCCATGGGGCTTGGGCTTAAAATTATTTGAACCTCTCCGAGCCAAAAGGCGATGGCGACCGATAAAAGTTCCAATTTTCGGTTGCACAGTATCGAAAGGCGGAAATTGAGTAAGCAATCGCCAAAAATTCAGTTACCATAAATTAAAGAAAATAACACTGTCTGCTGAATTATTTTAAAAGTATTATTAAGGGAAATGTTCGTAAGACGGGGATTTGGCAAGAAAGAAAGAAAGAAAGAAAGAAGGGAAGATAAAAATGTTTGACGTTTCCTGCCGATACCTCATAAATAATTCCCTCTTCCTTTTTGATCTCGTGGAAAGAGGGGGAAGACACTACTTGGTTTCAGTGAAAAATTGAAAGAAAGAAAGAAAGAAAGAAGGGAAGATTGAAGTATTTAACGACTGTTTCAATAAAATGGGAAAATGTTTCAATTTCAAATTGTTATTACAATATTTTGTTATAGCTGTTAAGCTCAAATATTCAACGATGCGATAGGGGAATTACTACAGATATTTTATCGTAGAACTCGCCGTGAGCTTATTCAATCATTAACTTAAGAGTTAAGCATTAAGATTCATCATAAAATTTAAATAGGAAAACCGTGAAATTTTCGCGGGTTAAAACTAGTAAGTATTATTCTGTAGCAGAATAATATCTTCGATTTATCTCTCTCAATTTCTTAGGTTCAACCGTTGGATAAGAAGGAAAGAGACGAGAGGACATAGCGTAGTGGTTATCGAGGAGGAAAGTAGATCCGGTATGCCGGGTTCAAATTGTGCCCGAGGCCGTTGCGTTCACTTTTACACAAATGAACTTGAGTAAGGAATAAATCTTTTCTCAAATTCAGATATCGGTTAAATAGAATTGAATGAGCTTTTTAGCTCCTGCTGGTACCCAGTCTAGAAAGAAGGTAACACTTGACCTCAAAATCCGTTGGAGGCCGGACTGGCAGGCTACCTGTTATCAGCGTATTTATCCATAAAAGGTGTTCATAATCCAACAGCGACACGTTGTGTTCATTTGGCTTTCATTGGAAAAGGCATGAATTATCTTCTCCCTGCTCTTTCGATAGATATTCGGATAATATTTTTTTTGGAAAAGTCATGAATTAGCTCTTCCCTGCTCTCTCGATAGATATTCGGATAATATGTTTTTTCGTTGTTCCGATCCAGTGTTCCGTTTGGTAGTACTTAGTTTTAGTTTAGGCTCACTCCTTGATATCAATTAGAATTACCCGCCTTCTGCTTTCCATGCTAATGGAGTATCTCGTTGTAGTTCGTCAACTCTAGTCGATTTGCCTGTGTGTCGCTTGTCTGTTTCTTCTACTAAACCAGTGTACATGACCTTTCCGTACCACACGACTCAAGGATTGAACTCACGACTGACACAAAATCATCATCATCATAATCATCATCCTCATCGATTTCGTGATTGAGTGTGGTCAATGCGAAGTTGAGCACCTAATCAGTTCCCTTTCCATATTTGGGTCCAAAGACTGAGAAGCATACATTCATGCGTAACATGTTCTTGGGCAAGCAAACCTGGTGGAGCCCCTCCTTCTCTAGGTCAAACCACAATCGATGTCCTCCAACTTGAAAGCTCGCCTTGCTCATGGACACTTAGCTGTTGATATATATAATTAAAGAAAAAACAGATATTTGAGCTTTGAGCCTCCTGACTAGATACCCTTTGGAATCAGTTAAAAATTGTGGGAAGGTTACAAAGAACGACAGATTCCTGAGGAAAGCCGGAAGGTATAACGGCCGAAACGTTGTGAGAAGCGTACTATTTAAAATAGGGAGGCAAATAACGACAATTTATCATCTTAGAATGTCTGATTTAAACTGTGTTTAGTATGATTTGGCTTTCTGGTTCTACAAAGTGAAGTTTATACCAAAGTGGAAGTTTTTTAAACGTAGGAAAATGATTAACATATTAGAAAATACTTTACTGAGTCTTTATTTTCTAACTAGAGCAGTGAGTAATTTATGTTTGATGAAGAAAAAAAATGGCGAACTAAGATCGAAGAGCGAGAATATAACATTAAGAGGAACGTTGAGCAATCGATTCAACATTTTGTTTTTTCTTTTATTGAAACTTATCGATACTTCATCTGTTATCGTTGCTGTTAAGTGTAAATAAATGGCAGGAAAAGAAAAAAAGAAATGAAAACAAAACGGTAACGTGATACAGAGCGTTTCATCAATTCTTTTGTAAGTTTTTATAACTTCCGCTTAAAACCTTCTTCCGGTATTAGCCGAGGTTGGATCAGAAAATCGCTCTCGCGTGAAATGAGGCGCCCGACGTTGGTGGTTTCAAGAGGGAGATGTGAAACTGTTCGCCAACACGACCAGAGAAACAGGAACTTGTGTCTCCAATTGCCGACCATAGTATATCAGTTTTATTTGCAGAGTTTCTAGAGTGACAGACTGAATCAATGAACGGAGTTCGAATTACGCCTTACGTTGTTACTAATGCTATTAGGAAAGGCATGAAACCAGTTATCCCCTCTATAGATATCTTTACAAAAAGCCACGTTGCTGGCATATATCAATGGCCAACGGAATAAAGTGCGAAGGGGTAATTATTTGACCAAAATGTTTTCCATAACTATATTACCTCCATTGTCATCCTTGAAATCCTCAAAGTCACAATGCTGAAAGGTCGAAATTCCGATAAACACAATCCCTAAAGTTCGAAATCCAGAAATCCAGAATCCCGAAAGGTGGAAATATCGAAATCCACAATTCCGAATGGTCGAAATCTTGAAATCCATGATCCCGAAAAGTCGACCTCTCCCGGAAACCAGAATTCAGAAAAATGCCAAACTCTCTAAAATAAAATTAAAAAAAAAAAACACGCAGGAAGTTCTTTAAAATTATTTACTGTTTTAAACGGTTTTATTTTTTTAAAATTATATAAAAATAAAATATATTTATTTTTTCTAAATTTCTAAAATCCACCATATGTAAAAGTATGTTACATGGATATTTTTTTCCCTGTAAAACATTTTCATGGTCATTAACTATATTTGGGATTTTACTCCTACCCCTAACTCCGATTCCTAACATCTGCACCTAGCCATGAATGTATAAAAACTCAGAAAACTTATCAATTATCAATTTGACTTTATACTCCGCTTAGGTCGTTTTTTTATTTCATTTTAGTAATTGCGGCTTCCAGGGTTTCACCTTTCAGGATTTTAATCTTTGGGATTTTGATCATTTGGGATTGATAGCTTTCGGAATTTTCACAGGAGGTATTAAGCCAAGGAGGCGTAGAAGGAAAAAGGTAATGAGTTCACGTAAAGGCAAAGTGGAGACAAATAAATAATGTAAAGTATCTAATGTTGCTTCAAGGCTTAACAATGCTTCTTTCGTCCAACGCGTAAAGAAACAACTTGAATCGGAAAAAAGAGAAGAGAAAGGATAAAATTAATAAAAACAGTGGCTCCTGCTGCTATGAATGCGTTACTCTTCAAGCCTGAATTGAGTTCTCTTAGCTACTAAGAGTAGCTAAAAATTCACTTTTACCACTGTTGTGTGCAGGCGGATTAGGGGTAGGATCTCTAAGTGATGCCAAATCACACGACTTTCGATCCCGGCTTGAATCAATCGGACGTCTAGCCACCCTGATAAGCTGTGATACAGCGAATCAGTCTTTCTGTGTATAACTCTCTCTCTCTCTCTCTCTCTCTATATATATATATATATATATATATATAAACATTATCTTTTTCTGGTCAACTATGTAAAAACCCGGCTTTTATTAGTACAACAGCCACTGGCATCTGTGAAAACTACGGAACCATAACAGCAGCACCTAGCATGGTTTAATTGTGGCTTTCTACTCCACAGTGGTGTCTAAAGGGTTACTGTTGTGGTAGGATCCACCTAATTTGCATAGTGGAGTACCGACCTTATAAATATGGTTGGTACCGGGAAGATATGGGGGAATCAACAGATTCAACCAGAGACTCTGCCCGACTGCGACTCAGTCAACACATTCTCCAGGAACGGTCTTACCAGGAATATACAAAAGACTATATGTAAATATTGTGTACACTTTCTTGTTTCAATACATTTTGTTCTAAGTACATTTTGTGTTGCATTATTATTCCATGCATTAGTCAAGTTTCAACAGTTACACAGGAAATTTTCAGAATCCGTCAAAACTATAATGGCAACTAAACTGACATAATACTTAAAATCAGAAGTGGACATTTGAAATATATGAAGCGCTTAATAAGGAAAAAAAAAGGATGTGAATACTCAGCACTCACGGAGAATTTTGAAGGTAGGAGAAGTAGACGGGAAAAGGCCAATATCTAATGAGTGAATGGATGAGAGAGCGGGAAGAAGGCGGGAGGAAAAATAGTCAAACGTTACTTAGAGCTACAAGGGACAGGAAGTTGAATTGTGGTCACCCATTTTATAAAGGGACGCAGTACATATAATGTAGATTTTTATTTTTAATGAAACTGTATTCATGATTTCTATTTCAGTCTTATCGATAACATCAACCGATGCAGAGCGATGGTTAACCAGTATCGAAAGTCAGTGTAAGTTCGTTCGTTCTTGGGCGTCTCACACTTTTGGAGGGTGGGGGCACACTAAACTAAGCTAAATAAATACTTTAAATTACTGACTTAAACCCTGTCTTAGATTTGGTTGACCAGACTAGGTTACAAGTAGCGAAAGAGGTTATACTGAAAAGCGCTACTATATTGGATGTGTGGGTGGTGTAGTCCTTGTTAGAGACTTTGAACGAGAAATTGGCAAGCTGAGTTCGAATTACGATCGAAATTCTAGGGGTGGGGCAAAGGTATGAATTCTTTCTGTTTAAATGTCTGGGAAGAACTGTTATCATTATTTACATGTGAGCTATTGTCCTCATCTTTGTTGTTGTTCTCCTCGCATCTATATGTTAAATAGCAATCTAGACTGGAATCTCTTGCCGTGGTTGTACAACTATGAATTTAGAACCGTATGTGGCCCTAGGTAGGGCACCTATTTAAACTCTAAGTATAGTCTGCTGAACATAGATATACTGCGAATAGACGCAGTATAAACCAAAGTGTGGCCTTGTGGGCGTTAAAGAAACATACAAAGTAACACAAATGGTCCTGAGGAGATGGGCATCGTTAGAAACGCGTACTCATGCTGAAGACGAGAAAATTGGCATTCAGCCCAACTTATTCTTGAATATAACACTAAAAGTCGAAAGCAGTACCGTTTAATATTTAGCAACATTTGCCCTCAAAAAGATGTCCTATAGTTACTCCGGACAGAATAAGCTAAGTTTCATATATCCCCACATTTCTTTGGCTATTATAATAAGGCAATCTTATAAATTTAGACGATACTTTTTTTAACCAATCACTCGAAGTCATATCCCTATTTTTTAGATGACCGTAATTTTTACCAACATAATGTTTGACACTCATTCCTTATAGTAATTAGGACACCAGCTATCCGATCGTTTCTTTTTCAATATTAGTCACCTCTGTATCTGTTTGTATTTCCGAGATGACGTATTATGTACACTATTTACATTATTCCATAAGGACACATGGCTCAGTGGATAAAGACGTTGGTTAGATCCAGTGACAGGACCCAAAGTGTTGCGAGTTCATTACCTGGTTAAAACAGTGGAGAACTTGGAGAGGGGAATTAACAGGAGATAACTGATAAATGATATCCATTAGACATGGCACGTGGAACTAGAACAGTCTACCCCAGCGAGCGAAATAAAGGGTTCAGTTCGACATTCCAACCACCTGCAGAAGGCCGGAGCGGACAACGGCCGAAACGTTGTAATAAATATGGTAACAAATATGAGGACAATAGTTCGAATAATGTAAATAGTGTTGTCAAAACTGATAGAGAACATATACTTCTCGGAGACAACTTCGATAGAGCTGTCTAGAGCAAAGGGTAAATTTAATAAAAACAGTGGTTCCTGCTGCTATGAATGTATTACTCTTCAAGTCCGAAGTGAGTTCTAGCCACTGGCGTATTTCGTATAGAAAAACGATAAGATTTCCTTCTGCCTCTGACGTGTGCAGACGGCTTAGGAGTAGGCTCTCTGAGTGATGCCAAATTGGTCGAGTTTCGATCCCGGCTTGAAGCAATTGAACGTCTAGCCAGACTAAAGAGCTGGATGGCCAGGCAAGCCTATAAAATCACTATGTAAAAACCCGGCTTTTATTAGGTATGTAAAACAGCCACTGACATCTGTGAAAACTACGAAGCAATCTGAGCCACTAAGCAGAATTGATAAAGGAGGTGTTTGCAATTTATGATATAAATTATGGATATTTATTAGTTTTACCTTACTATGACGTACGCCCAATAATAACGAACGACGTTTAGGGATATGAAGATTGTGTTGCGTAAGTTTTTATATCTAAAGAAGGCCTGACAGCTTTCAATGCTTGTATTTGAAATTCTGAACCCAATGTCGATGGGCTATAAGCAACTATCTTCAATTCCAAGCAAATCATCAAGAATATAATAACACTTGCTTTTATTTCCTTTTATTCATTACTAGATTAAAAGCCTCCCTATCGAACAGCAGTTAAGCTAGCTCCCGTGGCGGGCTCTTGATTGGCCCTTCGGCTTGTTCAGGAGTTTGAGAGCCCCCAAGTCTTTGTATATTATCAGCATTGGAAGCTCTCCTGGTTGAAAACTCTCTTGGTTGGGTTTTCATTTGCACAGAACTTCCTTTTCCTCGCTGCAGCCCTGGCTTTTCTTATTGCAATTTCGCCCTCTGTTGGCGGAGATTTCATTTTGCGATGCATACTGCTGACGTATGCGATAGGCATTAATAACCTACAGAACTCAAAATTGATCGCTGCATTTGAGTATTACATTAATATTTAAGCTTATCTTTTAAAAGTTCACTGATAATTCTTCAGATGCCACTTAATTTAAAGACAATTTGATCGACGTAAGTCCTTACTTTCCGTAGAAACAATTATTTTTATTTCATGGGTTGACTTTCGCTGGATTTCGCAATTAATTTCAATTATTTCCAAATTTATTTCCATGTTCTAAATTATTATCGTACAGAAAATTCGTCGCAAAAATCACGTGACCATGATCGCCGAAAACAATCACACTAATGAAAACTATCAGGATTGCGGGTCCGAATCCAGCCAGGAATGTTTTTAATTTGGTCACTGAATTGGGGTGACTCCAAAATGGTATGATATGTTGGGCTACGGCCTCTAGGAGTAAAGTTGAAAAAGTGAAACACAGACATTCGCATTTATTTATATAGATAGTATCTTGTAAGAGATATTATATATTATAACTGCTAAATACCTTCTTTACGAACAGTTAAGGAGTTTTGTTAACATTTCATCAAAATTAGTCTTATATATAAATATAGTTTATTTAATATTTTTATTCCTTTTACTTAATAAATAAAGCTAGTGTTTTTTTTATGTTAGCAATTATTTTGTTCACTAAAGCTAATGTTGAAAATAGATTTCTTTGCTTAATAAACCGAATCAACTCTTTTAAGTTTTCCTTACATAAATAGCTTACAGTTTATCAATTAAAAAAAGATTGAAGCGTTTTTTGCGAAAATATACGAACAGATGATACTAATTATTTTATGTTCTCTGAAAATGAATTGCACATGACACTCAATGAAAGTTGTTTAAAGTCCATAAAAACAAATGTAGTCACTGAATTACCACGCCAGAAACAGAGTTTGAGCAATCTAACATACTGAGCTGAGTCGATCTTCTGAATTGAATAGGCGCAAATGACCGAATCTTTCCACCTTGAATCGTTTTTAACTCACACGCTGATTACTTTCTATAACAGCTTTTATACAGTTGGGTTTTTTTTTGTTTTTTTTAATATCATTTTAAAATATCATTTCAAATTAAATCCTTTGGTTGGTTTAAATAAAAGCAAATAACACGGAGAAAATACAAACATAATATTCACAACTAAAAGAGATTACAAATGATACAATCAATAGTTTGATGCAATATAACATAATTCTTTAGATAAATACATGTGACATACTTATATAAATTACACTTTAAATCGAACCCAATTTGGATCAGTCTCTTTATTACAACTGGTAACAAAAAAGAAAAAAAAAAAGAAAAATGTTAAATATTATTTTATAGTCTTACAAAGTCTCCATTAAAATTGCTAGAATTTTACGTAAACAAATTCGCAGGAGATTTTCTCTTGGTTCGTTGATTGAATCAATTAGTATTTGGAAACAAAAACATATTGAACAAAAAGTGAATCAGAGCATCAAAAGTTGTAAGTATTTCGGCGATGTATTCACAATGTACTGTAAATATCATCGTTTGTTTTTGTTTGTTTGTTTGTTTTTGAGTGTCTGTGTGTATTTTTTTTTCTTTCACTTTCCCCCCCAAAAGTTCTGATCAATTCCTGTGTTGTTTGGAGCGGCTTTGGGCGATCAAACAAATCAAGGAAATAATATTTGAATTGGCTTCGAAATCCTTTCGTATTTAGAGACATAACCGTTCAAATGATACATATTTCAGGCGACATTATATACATGTTAATATTTTGGGAGTAACTTTTCACTGATTCATATAATATTGAAAAAAAAAATAAAAAAAAACAAAGGAAGAAAAAAAAATGACTATACCTTTATTTATTTAAAAAGATTTTTTTCGTTATATTCTATTCTTTAAGGAAATTTTAAACACGCCACTTAAGATTATTACTACTATTTGTGCAATTCCGGACGCGCTTATCATCCATTTTTTAATCATTTCACCCCAAGGAAGGCAATAAAGCCACTAAGACGCAAGGGATTACTGAGTGTGAAAGAATCTGAGAAAAAAATTATTAAGGAGAGAGGACAATAAAAGAACATTAATTCAGAAGCTAGAAGATAACCATTGACATTGCATTTAGATTTTTTTGAAAATCAAAGTTGACTGTGAAACAAGAAGCCGAAAGCGAGAACGGCGGGAGAAGAACATGTCAGCATAGAACTTACGGTTATATCTAGCAATTTCAACCGTAAAACGATGAGAACCTCGTTGCCAATCTAGTACTACCCTTAAATTGGTAAAGTCCAGGCACCGAAGAGGAAAGCTCATCGGAACAATTACCATAACGACGAATAAAAACACGAGACTTCATCTCTCACATACGTGACAACACGAGACTTCATCTCTCACATACGGGACGACACGAACTTCATCTCTCTTATACGTAACATCATATTTTATTCAACTCCGAATTTGGTAAATTGCTGTATGTGTGTGTGAGCGTGCCTGCGCGCAGGTGCGACCTCAGGCCCTCATTCGAAACGTGGAGTTTACATTCAGACTTCCTTTTACCACTGGGGTGGGTGTTTATATATTTATCTCTCATATATTACTTTCACGCGTGTATATCCCAGGTACAGCTGGGCCGATCACGTGGGTTTGCACACTGCGGCTGGGAGGTTACCTCTCTAGTTAACCCTGCACTTGGCTTCTCGGAAGGATACTGAATGCAAAGCCTATTCTGGCATGATTTGGGGTTAGACTCATGCGACGTTGGGAAAGGTAGTGGAGGGGTCAAAAGTTCATCAGAGGGGTGAGACACATACGACATTTTTTATTTGTTTTTTTTTTAATGTCATTATAACATTTGTTCCTGTGTGCTTTGCATGATTTCAATAATCATTCTAAGTTCCACAGAGAGGTTAAGATATGAAAAATGCACAAAATAGCACTCGAATGATGAGAAATTCTTGAAGATAAAAGATACAAGAGGCGGCCATTAGACAAACATAAATAATAATTACCGTGGCAATGCATTTTCCGCAAAGAAATAAAACGTAACAAAATGTATATGGAAAAATAAAATAAAGGCATAGAAATATTTTCGGTATTAAATACTCGCATTCACGAATAAAATTAATTCGTCAGGGCAGGGAGGATATACAAACAAAGCAGAGGGCAAGGTAGAAATATTGGGAACATATTTATTGGGTTATACACATGGAATAATTTGGGTTCAGTTGTTTTACGCGCCACAAATTGGCCGTTGATATCGCTGACAATGGATTAGTGTAAAGGGACATGGAAGCGGCTACACAGGTTGCAACAAAATAACATTTTGTTTTTATGTTAAATTTATTTCTTTTTTTGTTTAATTAAAAAAGAAACTGTTTATTAAAAAAAGAAATAGAGAAAAAAAAAACAGGATAACGAATAGTTAATTAGAAGCTATCATGCAATACCGTATCATAAAGTGTTGGCGAAAATATCGACAGGATTTTGATAAAAATAATTAGCACTTCATTTTTGTTAAAAAAAAAAGCATAATTCTTCATATGTTGTAGGATATTGCAGTTAAAGAGAATTATGATCCTAAAATCTCCAAGAATTCAAAGTATTTTCGCTTAAAATATGCAATTATATTAATTAGAAGTATGAAGTTCAAAACATGTTTAGATTTTCATTTATTCCATTCATAAATATATACATATAAACTAATCTATTTTTTAAAATCAAACATAAGAACAATAACATTGAAAGAAATAACATATATATATATATATATATATATATATATATATATATATATATATATATATATATATATTAAAAAAAAAAAGTCCATCGAGATAAAATGTGTATTTTAAAGTACTCAGGGAAATAAGAAAAAAGATAAATTCTCAAATTGGGGCGTGAAAAAAATAAAAAAACTGACAAGAAGCATCTTGATATTTAAGAGCCATTATACTTACCTTTGCTGTTTGAAGTGACCTACCTACTCTCCGGCCATAATCAGGTGTCATGTTTTGCATTTCTCAAACCTAACTCTTTGGGGTTAGTATTCATGCTTTTTTTTTTTTCTCTCTCTCTCTCTCTCTTTTTTTTTTATTATTTCACCCCCAACCAAGGCGATATTGCTACTATGACGCCATGGGTTACTGAGAGTGAAAGATATTGAGAAGTGAGGAGAAAGGTCAATAAAGAACGTTTTTTTTTTTTTTTTTGTCATTTCATTTATTTTGTTTATCAAGCAAGTTAAGATTGCCAAATAAACGCTGATTTAGTTATAAGATTTAAAGTAGCACTGGAAGATTCTGTGTAGCGTTGTTATAAAAGACAGCACTGTTCACTCTAAATCACGATGAACGGTTGCCCTCCCGATGAGGTTCCGTACTTTGAACGTCTATTTAGTCTCAAGTTCATTCCAGGCCCCAAATGGCACTCATATTCAAGATCCATTGCTAAGGAGGCTGGAAAAAATGTTCAGTTCATTTTATCGCTCCATAAAGTACCTGACTTCTTCTACCATACTATATATTTACAAAAGGCAGATTAGACGGAGTATTGTTGCTATATCAGCCTTCATAGAGTTCAAAATCATTTACAAGTTTTCGTGGCGGAAGATTTAGTCTTCAATCTGCAGTATCTTTCACAGAGACGCAACATTGCAAGCCTATCGCTACTCTGTTGTCATGGAAATGGCAACTGTTCAGATCTGCTCCATTCTTTAGTTCAACCATTTCAGAAATTTACTGTGGGGACAACCATTCTACTTACACGAAATCAAATCATACTCATTTCCTCCTTATTCCAAAATTTAAGGAGAAAATTCCACTTAGACAATTTTTTTTCATAAGAACTATTAGTTTGTGGGGTATGCTCCCGTGTAGATGCTTCCCTGAATAACCTCTTCAAGTCAAGGATCAATCAATATCTATTCTCTCTAAAATCTTCACTTACAACCAACTGCTCTTTCTGTTATAATACTCCTCATTCATCATAATTATTTTAACAGTAACCCTCTACCTTGAGTAGCTTTCGAGCCTTGTATTGAGGGTAAATTTTAACCTGAAATATTTCTAAACTGTTTTAGCTGACATTTTCAAAAAATATCAAGGTATAGTAACAGTTTTTGTTTAATGGAATTCAAAGTTTCCGCTAAAGTGTGAAACGTAACACTGGGGAAAGTACAGAAAAACAACAAAAAAAAAAACAACAAAAAACAGCAAAGGCCTGTAATGGCTCGTACATATAGTCTTTCATTTTGATAAAGCATCTGATGTCTTGCAAAATTTTCTACACATTTCATTATTTCTAATAATATATGCATATAGAAGAGTACAGATATTTACCTATGAGTGCGTGTGAGTAGACGCCCTCAAAGAGAAATTCACACGTATATATGTTCGAATCAATCTTCACATACAAATATATACGCACATATATATACGTGTGTGGACTTCATGGGTATCTTTTTGATACGTATATATATACAAAGACTCCTATATATTTTGTAAATATGCATGCCCATCAATAAAGATATAATTATACACATCCACATATACACAAATATATATATATATATATATATATATATATATATATATCATGTGATCCTTGATACAAGTAACTATATATATATATATATATATATATATATATATATATATATATATATATATATATATATATATTTCATTGATGATTAATGAATTTTTTTTTTTTGTAAGATATTTTTTAAAATTTATTTTTCTCCTCTTAGGAGAATCTTTCTGGTTTTTATAGAAAGCTTGAACATTCAGATTCTCTACAGAAAGAAGAAAAATGACCTGAATCGACGAAAAATTCTACTTAAAAATATATATAAAAAAAATTAAATAAAGAACGTTTAGTTATCTTTAATCAAGTATGCATAAATCAAAAACTACTACCCACGTTCACGCAATATATATATATATATATATATATATATATATATATATATATATATATATATATAAAATATATATATATATCATTGTTGTACGTTATTTATATAGACACAAATATTTAAGTAAATGCTCTGTTTATAATAAACAGTATTAACAACATTTGCCGTTAAATGTTGTTAATACTCTTTATTATAAACAGAACATTTACATAATACTTGTATCTATAAAAATTCTTGAACATTACTTAAATATTTGTATTCATAAAATAACGTATAACATTAAAATATATTAAAATAATTGCCGGATTTAGTCCATTTCGTATTGTGTGACTTCATATATATATATATATATATATATATATATATATATATATATATATATAATGTGTGTGTGTACATACAGTAAAAGGTCAAATGACTATAGTTATACAACTATCAACAGCATTTTAATTAGATTAAATGTTTCGTGATGTATGTAGATAACAGATTTTATTTATTTATTTTTCGTCAGTAAAGTATCGTAAAAAACGACTTATAAATTTTAGAGGGAAAATTTCAGGCATACGGTGGTGGTGGTGGGGGTTGTATTACTAACATATAGGCATTTAGCGGTGTTTTTTTTTCTAAAAAACTGTTAACTTTTTTATGATCTTTCCATTGCATAAGAGTTTAATAGATATCAGAATAACACGAAATCTCGTTAGAAGAAAATGACTTTCGTACACACACACACACACACACACACACACACACACACACACACACACACACACACACACACACACACACACATATATATATATATATATATATATATATACTATTATTATTATTATTATTATTTCAACTACACGGAAATGTGTGTTCATTACTTTAACTTTCAACCAATCAAGTTTATGCGACATCCAGGAACGTTGCCTTAGAATAAAATGTCGGAGGATTACATCAGATATTAAAATTGTTAGAGGGTGGATAAGTCAAATATTAAGTCGTAAACAATTCCTGATACCATATTCTTTTTAAGTCATCATCTCATAAAAATAGTATTTTTTAAATCTATTATCTGACCGTAAATATTTTTAATTTGATTTTAAATACATAAATTTTGGTTGTTTGTTACTATCTACAATGAAATCAAAAATCTTTTTATATATATATATATATATATATATATATATATATATATATATATATATATATATATATATATATATGAAAAGTGTGTGTATATAAATATATATATATATATATATATATATATATATATATATATATATTATTATATATATATTATATATATAGTATATTAGAAAGCGCTCAATATCAGAGATAGAGCTAACATATTTGGTTGGATTGATGTGAGTTTGTGACCCTTGGTTTCACGCTTTTGCGATCGTCAGACAAACCCTGACGATCGCAAAAGTGTGAAACGTTTACAAAATAACAGATGTTACGGCCAATTCGAAAAATGTTTCCTGTCTCCTCACCACATGAGTTCAATTATTTATTCATTTAAATATCAGTGTAACACTAGCTATATTGGTAGAACTAGTCAGAGTTTGGAAGTGAGAATAGCTCAATATGGACAGGTTAAAATTCAAACAGGGGATGTGATCATTGCATAAATGCATCAACACTTCTGGCTCTAAGACATCTGTTAAATAATCCTACGTGTGCCTCATTCTACATTACACACATGCTCTATGCGTTAGCAAAAGCGTGTTCAGAGTTCCATTTAAAGTCTTAGAGACAATATATAACAAGTTTTTACGGCCCTCTGTCTGTATGCAGAAGGAACGGTATTTGGCCCCGAATATTGTTTGCCTTTGATATATGTTAAGACATGTCTCATTAAATAATTTAGACAAGTTTTGTTTACTTATTTTTCATGGGATCCTCTCATAATTACCGTCAAATTTCTTAGTAACTGTTGCACCGGCCTCTAACACAAGGGAATTACACCGGTTCTCACTATATATAGTGCCAGTAATACCTACTCGGTGTAAGCAGCGACAGTACTACAACTGCCTACCCGTTTCCTACCTTTGTATCTGTGATGTTAAATACACTTGTTCCTTAAACCAACTTCGACTTGATTTTCTTATTTTTACTATTGTGCCACGACACAACAGTAACTTTAGTAAAGGAAGAAGGAAAAAGACCATGTTGATGCATATTTATTTTATTCCGATTACTTTGAATATTAGCACGATGTAGTCATCAGGGTTTTGATTTTTCGTAATGACTCCTCCCCACCAACTAAAGTGTTGCAAAAAAACAGCATTGTAAGTAAATATAAATGTCCCTTGGATACTGCATCTCCAAAAGAAAAAAATAATATATATGTTGGCCATACCACTGTTACGTTGTCTCGAAGGTTGAATTTTCATATGAATGATGCATCTAACATCTCTCAATATTTACAACAGCATACCTGTACACATTCATAATTTAGGAAAATTCTTGTTGAAAATACCTCTATACTTTGTCATGAAAATAAGAAACATTGATACCAACCCTTAATAAAAATTAATTATGGATACTGCACAAATGTTTTAAAATGTTTACAGTAGATAGTTTAAAGTATCTAGGTTTTAACGAATAGTTTTAAATAGGTTTTTCCTTTTTAAAATATTTAGACATTACAATAACTTAGTTAACTTCTCTGATGTATGCACGTGTAGCTACTGATATAATTTAAAATTGTACAGTACATAACATTAGCGATTTCCACTTCACACGCAAAAGATTTAATTTTCAAATTAACACAACAATGTTGTCTTAGAATATAACAATTTTTTGTCTTATAAAAAATAAGACCCTGATGACAAAATTGTGTTGATGTCGAAAATACTCGGAATATGCATCAACATGGTAATTTTCTAACTTCCTTTAATAAGGATCCTAAGGGACATTTCCGTAGTTATGAGAGGATCCTATTAGAAATAAGTAGACGAAAGCAAAACTTGTTTAAATTATTTAATGAGACATGTCTTATATATAAATATATATATATATATATATATATATATATATATATATATATACATTTCTTAAGAAATTATTTGTCTACATTTCGAATGAAAAAAAGAGCAGATACGACCTTTCATGAAGATTTGAACAGAGAGGATCTGCATTCTTTGAAACACCATTACGTCATTATTATATATTTTATTATATATATATATATATATATATATATATATATATATATATATATATATATATATATATATATATATATATATATATATATATATATATATATATATATATATATATATATATATATATATATATATATATATATATATATATATATATATATATATATATATATATATATATTCTTGAAGCGGGTATTTGAGGTTCTCTGTGGCCAGCTGCCTAAAGCGCACCAGCTCAGACAGTGGTTTCTTCTGCAAAAGAGAACTCAGGTTCGAATCTAGCGGAACACTTACTTTTAACTTTATTTAATCTACGGAAGACTCTGGTCGGTGGGCGTAATTCACACTGTTTTAAACAAAAACAAGGCGTCTACTCAAACATAGGTGTCCACAAAATAATGTTTTGAGATATATATATATATATATATATATATATATATATATATATATATATATATATATAAAAGTGGTTGCTTACTATTTTAAATTATATTGCTCTGTTCTGAACACTTTTTTTTTATTGCTGCAAGCTTTTTGGGGGCGATAAAACTTTTCAATATTGCCTTCGATTTGTGTCCCTACACCCGTCATTATTGTGCAGTTTATATATATATATATATATATATATATATATTGTCTTTTGGGAGTACATCCCCTCCACTATTTTAATTGTTGTGTACAGCCATGGCATTCTTTACTAAAGGTCATGTCATAGTGTAATTTTTGCCAAGAACTGGAGGCCGATCTCAAATCTCATCTTTCCACAGAGAACGAAAAGTTCCCTGCTGTAGTTGGCTTAAGAAAATTTTTCCGTTTATATTTGGAATAATTTTAGTTTATTTAATTGAAGTAAATATAAGATTTATTCAGTTTATTTTCTTTGGATTTCAGCCATATTATTTTATGCTTTCATTGCAAAAACCTTTTTTTTTGTACGAAATTCCCTAAACAAATTGTAATTTAGGAAACCTGATCTTGTTACTTAGAAGTTAATTTAACATTTTTCACTTAACGTTAATTTAATATTTTTCTCTATGAAAACTTTATTCATAAAATCAAATACACTAATAATTAACTTTATTTCTTTCTGCGTAATCTGTATTTCTGTTTCTAAGATATGAAAAAAAAATATGTTGAACTTTTACCTCTTATACAGATATATTCATTTAACATAACATTTTAATTTTCCTTGATTTAAAGAAATAATTTATTAATTCAATTTTTTTTTATTATTTTTTATTGCTAATGTTACAAAGTTTTTCCAGAGAAATTTAATTTTAATAATACTTTGTCACGTTTAATTTTTTTAAACTTTCCTTAGAATGTCTTTTCTCGAT
This sequence comes from Acanthosepion pharaonis, assembly GCA_903632075.3. NCBI lineage: Eukaryota > Metazoa > Mollusca > Cephalopoda > Sepiida > Sepiidae > Acanthosepion > Acanthosepion pharaonis. The sequence goes on along the minus strand of CAHIKZ030004764.1, from coordinate 1,007,911 downwards.
TCTGTTTTAACATTGCGAAACTTATTTAAAAAATTTATTATTTGTTACAGAAAGGTTCTTTAATATTTTTCTCTGTGATGTATGAACAAATATAATATTCATAAAAACAAATATTTTTTTATGAATAATTTGTGTTTTTCTTTTTCTAAAGTAAGTATGTTAAAGTTTAGTTTACCGGTAAAAAAACATACAATAGAAACAAACGTAATATACCGTATTTGAAGGCATATAAGACGTGCATACTAAAAATATCTTTTAAATTTCCCCTGTATCTTATATGACATATGTAGGTTTAAAATTCGCGATAGTCAGCCGAAATTAGCTACTTGGCAACTCCTATTAGCTTAGACTTTAGAGTACCTTTCATATACCTATTGTCATTATTTAAAAGACTATTATGCAGATTAAAAGTGTTATCATTGATAATATTCATTATATTGATTTCATCACGTTTAATATTAGTATTTTGTTTCACTAAAATCATATGCAATAAATTCAAATTATATATTTGTAAAATATATTTGTTCCATTAATATTTTTCTTGCGATAACATCCAATTGCATTGGTATAAATACAATCAGAATTTTTACATCCTAATTAGTCCACTAAGACGTTTACAAGACGCAGTTTGTACAAATCATATAAACAAAAATTTTTGACTGAATTTTAATGGTAACTGTACTGTTTTGCTCATTTGTAATGCTTGATTTTTATTGTTTTCTTACCTTTGGATATAATAAAGTTTTTATAGACTCGTGTTCATTTTTTGCTATTATTTTTCGTTTATTTGTAATCATGGCTTCTTTAACCAAAATAAACGCTTCATAAATATAGCCTCGGCTGTACCATTTATTAATAATTTTACTAATTTTACTAATTACTATTTTTTTCTTGAATTGCCCTGCTGAAATTGGGGTGCATCTTATACACCCATACGTCTTATATGCCATCAAATACGGTACTTATAAATAGAAATAATGAAAATATTATTTATTAAGAACGTTGCTATGCAAAGTTAATGTCATAAATAAAATCAATAAATTTAATCTGATATGTTTAGATATTATAAACGAGGTATGAAAAACATTAAATCTAACAATATTTCTTAACGCTAACCTTGTAATTTTAAAAGTCAATATTTTTTACTTCTACTTTTCTGTTGTATAATCACACGAAAGTACATTTAGGATAAAATAAGTCTTTATTTCTAAACAACAAAATAAATGAAATACAAATTTACTTTAATGTTAATTTTATTTCATGATATATTTTTTGTTTCAGAATTCATAGTTCCAATGTATTCTTGTTTCGTTAAAAATGTTTATATTGCTCTTTCTGTATAATCTAATAATGGTAGCTTAGATCTGGCACAAGGTTATACATATGAGACAGCCAGATTGCGTTTCTTATCCACTGAAACGTACAACTTGAAAATATACGTTATGAATAATCAAGAGTGGTCTCCCCTTGTTTTGTTACGCTCATCATTGATAGAACTATTTCTGTTTAATGGTGCTATAAAAGGACACTATACGCGAACCTTGTATTCTCGGTCGAATAAAGCTTTTCTTAAAGCCTACACCCGCGTACTTTTGTCATTACAATATGTTCTCTTGAAATCAAATAACTGATAGTTTTTGATGCTGCAAAAGGCATAATCAGAAGATGCAAATAAAATAGATACAGGATAATATTATTGGATAGCTTCTGAAATCAACACCTGCTTCTGTAGGGGCAGAGGGTTCCCGAATAGAATATCCCCGTTTAGTTGTGTATCAATACACGTAATAAAAAAAAAAAAAAACTATATAAAATAGTAGCGCTCGGAGCTGTATGTCAGAGATTAGCTTCTCTTAGTTAAACAGTGTTTTACAGTAGATACCTGTGCCATTTCGTTTCTTGGAACTTTTAAGCCAGCATCTACCGCATTGGATATTTAACTGCGACAAATACTCGTTAAAACTAATGATAAGTTACTTAAACAAATTCACGTATATATGTATATGCACGTATGTATATGTATATGTATATGTATATATACTATTTTAATTCATATACACGACAACAAGTGTAAATAAATACCGTAATCCTGTGTGTATAAGACGCGGGTCTTTTAATCAGAAATCGTGTCCAAAACTCTGCTGCTTCTTATACTTCGACTTAAATCTCAATTTCTTTTTATTTCCAGGACTTAAAACGAACAAAGTTGGACCAAATTAGATTTATTTGTTTACCGGATAGATAATGCCTATGTAATTGCGTATTGCAACAAAGGGAGATAAATCTTTCATAATGTTTCTCTAAGTTTCGTACGGTTCAGTACTTTTTTCCGGATTTCGTTGAGTCCAGAGACCTACATGAGTTTGGAAATCATTCAAAGGTAAAAATAGTAATTAATTTACCATTTAAAAAATACACAATAATGCATAAACAAGATCTCCCTTTTTTAAAAAATTTTCTTAAAATTATTTTCTCTTCCATTTTCACAAGTTTTGGTTATTTTCTTTGTTTTAAAATCAGGTGCGTTTTATACATTAAAATAATATTTTTTCCCCGGAATTTCTCTGCTTTTTCTTAACTGCGTCTTATTCTCCTTAGCGATCTATACACAAAGGATTACGGCAATAAACAAAAATACAAACATCAAAAATATAGGCTTTCTAGCAACAAGTTAATATCTAGTATTGACGGGCATTTATTTAGGTAATATCCATTGTCCAATTTAATCTCTGTACTATTTTTCCTTTCTTAGTTTTCAATCTAGTGCCTTGAACAAATTCTTTCCAAAAAAAAAAAAAAAAGAAAGAAAAAGAAAGAAGTTAAATAAATAAAAAATAAATTAAGATTAAAATCATAATAAGATGGGAGTCGGGGATTGGTTGGGAAGCAGCCGAGAGCTGCTAGAGACTCGCACCAATTCAAAATCTGATCGTAGCCTGCGTCGACTTCTCCTTTCTGTGTTTTCTGTTTTTCCTCTTTCGCCCCTTACGGCCGCGCCTGCGTATCACGTCGTTCTTACCGCCCTTACGCCTCCCCTTTCGTTTGCGACCTTTTCTTGATTTGCGAACGCCATTTTTCTTGCGATCTTTCTTCTTCCGCTTCGATATCTTCTTCCGGCGGCGTCCCTTTTTCTTGATTGTACGCCTTCCGGTCTGCTTCTGCGAATCGTTGCCCTGATCGCCCTTTTTCTGAACACCGTTGTCTGTTTCCACTCCTCAGAAAATATATAATTAGCCAATTAAAAATCATCTCAAATACACAGTCGTCTTGGCGGGAAAGTACCACAAGGTATCGTCAGCCGACCAGAGAAGACGTTTTTTCAAAAGAAGTGTCGTAAAAATGCAATTGCAGAAAGAAAAGTTCAAATGCAAGGGTACAATAGAGATTTGTAACGGAAAATGATTTAACATTCTTAGAAATAGAAGAAAATTCAGTTATTCAAAATACTGTATATATAAAGTTTTTCACTCAAATACTATATGCAGAGTATAAAGTAGAGACATTAAACAATATATATATGTGTGTGTGTGAGCGTGTGTAAATATAAAACTGGACATTGAAATCAACACCCAGAGGTGACAGTCTGTTTCATGTTAAACGCAATCAATGGAGGTCATATATATATATATATATATATATATATATATATATATATATATATATATATAAAAAGGAAAAAAAAATAGCACATCACGAAAAAACCGATAATAAATTTATTTCACCAGGTAAATTTTTAATACCTGCCTCCTCAGTCCGGAATTACAGATTTTTCGTGTTATGTTAAGTTTTTTTCCTTTGAAATATATAATTTGGTCTGTATACATTATATTGAGCTCTCCTCGTGGATCTGTCTTTTTAATATTTTATATTAAAAAAGCCTACTTGGATTATCCTTTCCACTTACGTTTCTGTCTGATATATATATATATATATATATATATATATATATATATATATATATTATATATAAAAAAAAAACTAACATAAGTATGTTATAAAATCACTACAAAAATAGCCATTTTGTTTCAACACACTCTGTGTCTTATCAAGTGATGATGTTGAAAAGAAAATAAATGGTTTTAAAAGTTTCAGATTAATTAACGATCCTACACTAGGGGGAAACATTGTTACAAAAGCTAGAATAACCAATCTAAAACGAAGTATAGAAAGATTCAAAAGCTTGACAACGAAATCCTGCTCTAATAGCTATTCAGATCTTTAAATACGTGTAATATTAAAAATAATTTATACTAACTAATAATTATAAATTTACATGATAAAATTTAATATTAAAATTAAAAACTGGCAATTTTTAAAATCCAAATTTAATCACTATTAAGTTTAAAAACTACAAAATTATTGAGAAAAGAAAAAAATATATACGTTTATTCAATTCATTTCTTCATTGAAATTACGTTCGACAAGACAAGACGCTACAATACATCCGGTCATTTGATAATACATGTATATATATTTTTCTCTTTTTCCCTTTCTTTTCCGTTTTTATTTTAAAGTTTGTGAATATGGTATATATATATATAGCCTTTATTCTTACTTTGTGTCTCATCGCCTATCGTCCGGTTCACACACTTCCCCGGTCTTTTCAATAAAAGTAGAGGGTTATCCCGTATTTCCTGTTTAGGATTAGTTTTCCGGTTCCTTTTAAATTCTACTTTAACTCTGTTACTTTTAACAACTCCCTCTAAACTCTGCATATATAAACAAATATATGTATATCTGACTGTTCTCACATTGATATTTATTCTTAGAAAAGCATCACTTTCTAAAACTAACTTCAAATTGACTGATCTCTTTAAATAGCAATAGTTAATTATTATATAAACCCAGAATATTTTTTACTCTGATTCAACCGAATCTCATTTGAATCCTTTGTCGTTTATAGTTTATTTATGATTCAAGTAGAATATAAAACGATGTGATAAACAGAGGCTACAAAAATAACATGACAAGTAAAACTAGGCACAAAAAATTAATGCTGGCAATATTTTCATTATCCCTTGCATCATTACCTCAGGCAGTGATAGAATCAATGACCAGGGTGGAGGAATCAACGACCTGGGTGGAGTAATCAATGACCAGGGTGGAGGAATCAACGACCTGGGTGGAGGAATAAACGACCTGGGTGGAGAAATCAACGACCAGGGGGAGGAATCAACGATTCGGGTGGAGGAATCAACGACCTGGGTGGAGTAATCAACGACCAGGGTGGAGTAATCAATGACAAGGGTGGAGGAATCAACGACCTGGGTGGAGGAATCAATGACCTGGGTGGAGGAATCAACGACCACGTGTCCGTTACCAAGACTAACCTACAATATTTCGGTCAATGTAAAATAAATTTTTAACAACTTTAAAACGGAAGCAGTTTTTAACTCGCATCCCGTAACATGGAGTCCACAACATACTGATGCGTTTCTGGAAAATAGTAAAAAAGCGTCATTCAAATTTAGTCATATAGTTATATTCGTGATTATCGAATTGTTTTTTTTTATTCCACATCGTGTTTGCACTTAGCAGTAAAAGAAATAATAGTTTTAAGCAGGCCGCACTTCTGAAATGAAATCTTGACAATAGTAATTTTGCTTTGTTTTGTTTTTCTTTACAACTTTTGATACGTCTTTTTATTACAACGTTTGGATTGTTTTATATTCTACATGAATCAGAAGGAAAAAAGGAAAACTACTTTCGACAACATTGGATTCGTGCGAGACTCAATTGAATGGGTCTAAAAATATTCTCTCTTATTTTATATATATATATATATATATATATATATATATATATATATATATATTGATTTAATGAGGCCGATCTATTTGAACTTAGTGTAGGAAAGTGATGGTCGGTTATGCTTTTTTAGAATAAATGCCAATGGGTAGACATCCTGATGCAAGTATTTTCTCTTTCTTTCTCTCTCTCTCTCTCTTTCTTTCTTTCTCTCTCTCTCTCTCTATATATATATATATATATATATATATATATATATATATATATATGGAAAATATGATATGACAAATTGTAAAAATTCAAGTAACGAGTTTCGTCCTCTTGAATCCGATGAAGTCCTTTTAGAGGAAAAAACGCATTGCACAGAATTTTCGCAATTTGTCATTCACTTACCTAATAATTATCTATCTCAATCAGTCAGTCAGTCAATTAATCTATCTATCTATCTATCTATCTATCTATCTATCTATCTATCTATCTATCTCAATCAGCAAGTCAGTCTATCTGTCTATCCATCTGCAGGCTATCCCAAATATTACACTACCATTGAAAAATAACTTTTAAACTTTTATATTTATTAAATGAATTAAATAGTGCTTCTGTATATTAAAATGTATCCTTTTGCAACGATCTTGGGATAATTATCGAAGATGATATCACGCTCTTCCTCAATGATAGAAGTCACCCTATACATATGCATATATGGCGAACTCTCCCGTCGTATAAGGGTCAAGCAGATCAGTTCCTAGGAACCGACACCAGCACTTATGATTTGATTATAGTGAAGGTTTTGTGCAGAACCAACTGCACTTTTTGAAGGGGGTGAATACAGAGACCTGATGCACTACATGTCATAAGGTCCTCAAGGTTTTGAATTCAGAGTTGTCCAGCTTTCTCCTCGACTAGTTGTGTTCCTGTAGACTGTAGAACTCGGTGTGTCGTGCTATTTACCCCTAAGAAAAGAGAATTAATACCTTTCCCAATTGAATGTAATGGATTCGACTGGAATTTCTCAATCCGAGTTGCTATCCACTACTCCATGTGTGTGTATGTATGTATGCATGCATATATATATATATATATATATATATATATATATATATATATATATATATATATATATATATATATATGTGTGTGTGTGTGTGTGTGTGTGTGTGTTTTGTACAATAAAAACTATTAAAATTTCAGACACACTGGGTCGTATATTAATATTCTTTCGTTTTTATCATTATTTCAGTTAGATTCCTCAACTAGTTTCGGCCCACATGGCCATCATCAGGAGAAAAAAATCTGCTTGCTAGTAGCAGTGAACTAGAGAAATGAATGTCTTGATAGAGAAAATGAACTTTTGTCTGTAGTTTTCATTTGTTTTTATATTTTTTTATATTTTTAACATGAATTTTGGTCAGTCCCATATATATATATATATATATATATATATATATATATATATATATATATATATATATCGGTAAGTAAATAAGCAGTATGTATGTCGACATCTATGTTTCGAATTTCACCTGGGGCGATTTGTCAAGAAGGCTGATTTTTTTGATAATATCGGTCTGAAAAGTGAATTCCATCAGGCGGCTCTATAGGAAGGTGCCTGAGAACTATGCCACTTGTTGGCCCAGGTCTTGTGAGTAAAACTCGGTAGACAACACTGTTCGGAAGCCGTCGATGGTTGTGTTAGTACAATGTTACCAGTCATCGATTACTAAGGATTGGCTGTAACAGACTTTGTCGCCCACGAATTACACCAGGTTTTGTATTCTCTCCCAGGTGTTATAACTATTTTACACTCAACATAGTTGCAATGTAAACCATAGGTTGACTAGGTGTGCGCTGGAGAAACACAAATATGCTTGTGCAGGCGTCTACAAAATGGATTAGCTTGCCACCCTAGCAGACAGGCATAGTTGAAAATGAGTCACCGGCCATATGTAGTAATGAAAAACAAAATATATATCCTCTACATATCCCCAGAAAAAAGAAGTCCATAGTACAGTATAACTTCTTTTGCAGCACCCTTTTTTGAAAATTAAATGATGGTACCATAAAAGATGAAAGGAATGGCTGTGGATATTCTATGATTTATTTAGTATCATCTTTGGTATTTTGACTATAGCTTCTTAGCCGATATATTCTCCATCCTCTTGTATCCAACAGAAGCGCCAATTCCTGAAACTTCCTGACGAGTAGATCGAACGATTACAGAAAGTTTCGTCTACGAAACTCTGGAATCGAAATACTGAATATGACATCAATCAGCTAAGTCATAAATTTTATTTGCATTAATGCTAATATATATATATATATATATATATATATATATATATATATATATATATATATATATATACGTGTGTGTGTGTATTGTTGAAAACACAACTATACTTAAACATGAAAAAACAATTAACAAAAACTAAAAGTTCTTGAAGCTAATGCATAAAGCAGTTGAAACCTAACCTGAACAAACTAAACTATGAAAACTACACAAATATACTTAAATATCTATAATGGATAACAGAAGCTATTGGTTTATATCAACGGCTTCCCACTCTTAACACTTTTTGTTTGAACTCTCGCGTAGTCATGTGTGATGTCATCGGCCGCGGTGCGATTTTCGCTTCCAGTGGCTCGTATGCACGAGTTTGTCGTTGCTTGGAAATCTTCCATGCAAAGAAAAAAAAAAAAAAAAAGACTATCATTGTTGCCATGTCTGTGTATTGTTTAATTTATTGTAATGTAATTGTCATCTCTGATGATGGCTTATGTAAGCCGAAAGCTTAGATAGGATTATAAACATATGGTGATTTTGTTTCAATGATAATGTTATTATCAGATGATATGAAAAGTAATTTGCTTAAAATAAATAGACAGAACTTGTCTATATTATTTAATGAAACATGCATTAATATATATATATATATATATATATATATATATATATATATATATATATATATATATATATATATGGCGGTGCGGGTGTGTTTGTGTGTGTGTGTGCGTATATTTTGTCAACATATTTTCATTAAGGCAGGTTTCATTAAATAATTTAAACATGTTCTGTGTACTTATTCTCGATAAGATCCTTCATATTCATGGATAAGCACCCCAAAAAGCTTATCGAGAATAAGTACACAGAATATGTCTAAATTATTTAACGAAACCTGCCATACGCATAAACATATATATATATATAAAGAAGTAACAGATATTTTATTTATTAATCTGACATTTTTATCATGTTAAATGTTATGTTTTAGTGGCTAGCCATATTTGGGTAGACGCTCCATTTATTTTAAACATTATAGTTATTTTCGTCTACCTGCCTGAATGTTCAAGAAATATTAATTCAGTTATTGAATTCATATTCAGTTTTTAAAGAAAAATGTCGTCCCTCCGCGCATATTCGAATGATACCGAAAATATTTTTCTTTAATAAAATTTCTCAAATATTCAGGCAGGTAGACGAAAATAAACCTATTTTTAAAAATAAATGGAGCCTCTATAGAAATATGGATATCCACTAAAATAATGTTTAAAAGTTATATATATATATATATATATATATGACGACATTCTAGGATTGCATATATTAATCAAGGATTATATGCACACACACAGAGATAAATAACTATTAGGTCAAACTTAAGGAATAAAGATATTCAACATAAAGCTGAAGAAAGCTAAAGAACTCAGAGAATAATATCAAAGCTGCATATTCTGTTGTCCAAATAACTCGAGGACTATATAGATAATTATTTACTGTTTCGCTTATATAAATTAAGAACACTCACACACACACATAAACACACATACACAGACAAAGAGACAGACACATACATACGCACAAACACACACACACACACATATATATATATATATATATATATATATGTATATATATTACAATATAAACTGTAACAGTTCTATTTCTCTCCCAATTAATTCCCTTTTTTAAAAATACGACTGGTTCCATCAATAAAAATGCCATTAGTCTGTATACGTTCTTTCTTGGATGGTACGCGTCACTACGAAGTATTAGTCATCTTCTCCTTCACTTACTTAGGTATTAGTTTGGTATATGTTGATATCACACACATACACACACACACACACACACGCGCGCACACACACTCACACAAACCGTACCGGTAAAAACCCTGGTAGCATAAGTGGTTAGTATTCCTTGACTTTAATATATTCGGTTTTCTTTTTACATTGTGCATTGAGCACTCCTTTTATATAACCGTTTTCTGGAAAAGCCTAACTTTAACCGAAAAAAAAACTGTTTATATATATATATATATATATATATATATATATATATATATATATATATATATAAAAACAGTTGTCTCTCCCACCTCCTTCCTACCCTCTCTGTTAAATTACATAAACTTGATACTACCCGTCAAAAGTATGAATTACATAAACTTGATACTACCCGTCAAAAGTATGAATTTTCATTTCATCTTTCATTTCATTTTTGAAGTGTTATCTGATAATCCAGCGTTCCTTAAAAGAGCTTTGGTAAAATAAATTATTATAATGGAACCTTAAAGTGGTCTGTTTTTCTTTAAATTGTATATATATATATATATATATATATATATATATATATATATAATTGCGTTAAGATTAAAGGAAACAGAGAAAAGTATTTCATTTAGTATTTTTTCGGCCGGAAAAAGAATTTTCTTTGTACAATTGCAATTGTTACTGTAAAATCATCTTTATTGGATAATGTGATTCTTACTACACGACTTATCACACCGTGTGGCACTCCCCTTACCAAAGAAGACTGTCTTCACGTCAGATAGAGGTCCTGAAAGCGGGAGAAGCAATGCGTTCAAGACATACAAAGAAGAAAAAAAAGCATATACATAATTTAAACACAATAAAGGCAGCAAATTGTCCACAATTAAATTGAAAAAAGAAAACACATCGGTATAGGAAAAATGAAAAGAAACACATAGTGTAGGAAAAGGCAAAAATACAGTGTGTAGGAAAAGATAAAAAAGCACATGGCTTAGGAAAAGAAAGCGTGGGCACATGCTTGCCCAATACAAACACTCAAAATTTAAAATATTTTTAATGTTAAAAAGTTATATCTATAAAAAAAAAATAACACGTACACTAATTGTTTTGGAATAAATTTAAGCATACCCACTCTTAAAATAATTTTAATAATGCAAGCAAAGCTATACTGAAATAAGAAGAGGAAAAAGAAAGAAAACGAGAGAGCCATGCAGTTGTTCCTGTTTTGGAAAAAAATTTTTAAAAGTTTTAAAAGATAAATATTAAATAAAAACTGGGAGAAAAAAAATGGAGAAATGACATGATAATCAGAAATTAAGAAAGAAAATCAGTTGTTTGTTCATATAAAAATACTTACGCGAATTATGACTTGCATAAATGCAGTCTTTAGCAGAATGCGAACATTATTTCTTTGAAAATAAAACAATGTCAATAAAACACAAGCCGTGATATTACGGTCTGATGTAAAGACTTTGAAGATTAAAGGCCAAGTTCCTATGGAAAGGATGGACTATCCATATAGGGAAAACTTAACGATGTATAAAATGTTAGTTGGAGAGAGAGAGAGGGGCAAAATGAAGCTAGAAAAGGGGAAACATTTTCTTTTTTTTTTTTCTTTCCCCAAACCTCATTTTGTGGTCAGTCTATACTTGCCATTTATGGCGTTCGGTCTTCTGTCGAATCAGAGACCAAAGAAACACTTGTGAAAACAAGCACTTCGGAAATGAATATGATGACAGCAATAATGATAAAATTTAAAAGAAAATAAATGTTGCACACATATATGTTACACACACACACACACACACACACACACACACACACACACACGCACACGCACACGCACGCGCGCGTGTGTGTGTGTATACGGGGCTTCACAAAGAGAAAGAATGGCAGCAACTTCACAATTTAAAAACTGGGCCATTGTGGAAAAGAACAGAACAGAGAAAAAGAGAAGATAAGTAAAGAGAAATAGCAAATAGAGAGAGAGAGAGAGTGAGAGAGAGAGAGAGAGAGGGTGGGTGAGGAGGAAGAAACGGAGGTGGGATTTTATGTAGAAGAAGATGAGAGAAAAAATATAAAAGAAAGAAAGAAAGAAAGAAAAAAAAAGAAAGAAATGAAAGAAAGAAGCATCAAAAGAAAAATGACAAAAATATTTAGATGAAAGAACAAAAGAAATATGGAAAGAAAGATTAAAGAAAAATTCGACAGTAAATAAGAAAGAAAGGAAGCAGAAAAGAAAGAAAGCAGGAAAGAAAGTAAGTAGGAAAAAAGACAAGCTGATGGATCAATACAGAATGATTAAATGCAAAAAGAAGATTTGAAAAGATTAAATGAGAAAGAGCCATGATCGCCTACGTCCTGAAGGGACACTTCACATAAAAGAAGAATATATATATATATAGAGAGAGAGATAGATAGATAGATAGATAGATAGATATAGATATAGATATATATAGGTAAATAATCTAAGTGAATCCTATTATAAAATATTAAAACTAATCCACAACAGAGATTTCAATATATTTATTATAGAGCATAGAAATGAATTACATAAAAATGAATCTCAATTGTACCCCATTTTGATGGACATTTCGCTCCTCGGGGTAAATTCCCTGGAGCTTATCAATAATAAAGCGTTTGATAAAAAAACTTTTTTTTCTTATCAAACGTTTTATTATTGACAAGCTCCAGGGAATTTATCCCGAGGAGCGAAATGGCTATAAAAATGGGTACAATTGAGTTTCATTTTTATGCAATTCATATATATATATATATATATATATATATATATATATATATATACTATTTACGTTGTTCGGGTTACTGTCCTTATCTTTATTGTCATATTTACGACGTTTTGGCCGTTCTACGCTCTGGCCAGCTTCAGGTGACATACTCTGGAATTTCGAACGGAGTCCTTTATTTCGCCCACAGAGGTAGATTGTTCTAGTTACACGAGACACGCGCCTAGAACGGCCGAAAAGTCGTGAATATGACAATAAAGATGAGGACAACAGTTCGAACAATGTAAATAGTTAAAATAACTCGTCTCAGAATTATAGACATATATATATATATATATATATACATATGAATATGTATATACA
>CAHIKZ030004764.1:975000-990000 GCA_903632075.3 Acanthosepion pharaonis | reverse complement strand
GTTTTAATGCCAGCAATACATTTTTGAAAAAGAAAAAAAATTATTACCAGCAACAAATTTTTGAAAAAATATATTACCAGTAATATATTTTTGGAAAAAAATATCACCAACAATAAAAATCTTGTCGGCATTAAATAACCCATTGAGGTTGATATGCTGTAAAGCAAGACAAATCAAACCAAACCAAAGCAAAACAAAGCAAAATATGTTTCGGCTTTAAATAACCTACAAAGGGTTGATAATCCGTAAAAATCTCCAAGTATTGATTGATGTGATAGTGACACATTATACTTGCTGCTGATTAATTGAACGGTGCTTTGAAGAAACATATTTGAAACTTAGTGAACAATTCTCATATATGTTTCGAGCTTTTCTTCAGGTGAGAGATCTTCTCAAACACATGATTTCATGTCTGTATTATTTCCCTTAAGTTACTGACAATACCTACTCATAATAAAGTCTAGGGCTCTAACTTTCCTTTACTCTTATTAACTCTACGCCAATTGCAAGACCCAAGGACCATTCAAGATAGAGGGTTACCGAATGAGATTATTATATGAACGTAAAAGAAGGATATAAGAAGCGCAGCTATAAGAAGAGGTAGGGGGAAAAATGGTTGACCCTAGACTTGAAGAGGTTAAGAATGTAGCGATTGTGGAAGTATTCTCTTGGGAGTCTGTTCCATAAAGTAGCGGTCCTTGCTAAGAAGCTGTTTAAATAGAACTGTCCCGCTTACCAAGAGAATGGGGAAGACTTGTTTCAGTGTACGTCGCATGATGATTCTTAGCTGTAAGGGTTTGAAATGGTGGAACTATGGAATATAGTTCGCCAGAACATTTGATTGGAAATAGAGATAGAGTAACGAGAGACTTGTGACGTTTCGTCTATGGGTAACACCTTACCCATAGACGAAACGACGCAAGGTGGAAAACTCACAATGTTGCGTCGATGCTTTTGAGCTCTGTCAAGGCTGGAATGTGAGTATTGGGCAACTCTGTGCCATTTTCTGGTTTGATCTGACTCTTGTAATGATAGATCATGGGAAGTACCTTCTGGAGCAGTAAAAAGGAACCGACCATTTTTCCAGCATCTGTCGTATAATTAGATTATTGGGTTGACTATACAGGTAGCAGGTTATTGATGTACAGATTTTGTTTACTTGCAAACATTCTCAATGGTGAATTTTTACCTGGTGTGTATTTCTGAGGTGTGTTTGTAAATTTTCAATTAGTATATAAAGGGCATATTTTATCGATAAACAATCCTTGGTTGTTTATCAGTAGACGACGAGTTTCCCTATTGGTTGGATGTGATAGCATTGGAATGGATATAGGTTAAGAATGTCGTAATCTCTGCCCTCCTAAAGAAGATAGATAGATAGATAGATAGATAGATAGATAGATAGATGAACAGACCAAGATAGATAGAAAGAGAGGCAATCAAACAAAATTTAGATATATAGATAGATAATGAAGAGACTGACATATATATATATATATATATATATATATATATAGATAGATAGATAGATAGATAGATAGATAGATAGATGAACAGACCAAGATAGATAGAAAGAGAGACAATCAAACAAAAATTTAGATATATAGATAGATAATGAAGAGACTGACATATATATATATATATATATATATATATATATATATATATATATATATATATATATATATATAGATAGATAGATAATAATGAATAGATAAGAGATAGACAGACAGATAGATAGATAGATAGATAGATAGATAGATAGATAGATAGATAGATAGATAATGAATAGACAAGAGATAGATAGATAGATAGATAGATAGATAGATAGATAGATAGACTGTGATAGTGTTGTGGAGTTATTTCGCAGTGGAGGCTTGTATTTGTACTAAATCGGTCCTAAATAGTTCGACATACAAAAACGTTAGGAACTTGATATATTAGGTATTACGCAGAGTAATCTGTTGTGGTCACTGACTACTTTCGTATTCGACTAACTGTTGTCCGACATCGACTGACCCTCGTTTCTATTACTACTCCTATTAGATGGGAGAGTCTATTAACTATAGAATAGGTGTGTTTCACTATAATAGATAGATAGATAGATAGATAGCTAGATAGATAGAAAGAGAGACAATCAAACAAAAATGTAGATATATAGATAGATAATGAATAGACTGAGATAGATAATGAATAGACAGACATAGATCGATCGTTCGATAGATAGATAATGAACAGACTGATATATATGTATATATATGTGTGTATATATATATATATATGTGTATACATATATATATATATATATATATATATATACAGATAGATAGATAGCTAATGAATAGACAAGAGTTAGACGGACAAACAGATAGATAGATAGATAGATAGATAATGAATAGACTGTGATAGATACATAGCTAGCTAGATAATGAATAGACTGTGATAGATAGCTAGATAGATAGATAATGAATGGACAATAGATTGATAGATAGACAGATAATGAATGGTCAATAGATTGATAGATAGACAGATAATGAATGGACAATAGATAGATAGATAGATAGATAGATAGATAGATAGATAGATAGATAATGAATAGACTGTGATAGATAGATAGATAGCTAGATAGATAGATAATGAATGGACAATAGATTGATAGATAGACAGATAATGAATGGACAATAGATTGATAGATAGACAGATAATGAATGGACAATAGATAGATAGATAGATAGATAGATAGATAGATAGATAGATAGATAGATAGTGAACAGACCGAGATAGATAGAAAGAGAGACAGTCAGAGTGAGAATGATTTAGATGAGGCGTTGGCATATCTTATTGATAATTTTCAGATTAGTGTGTGTAGAGGGGGGATGTGATTTGTTGTCATTGTTAATAATGAAGTTTAAAGTCCCTCCGCCCAAATTAAAGAAATGAAGGAAAAAGGAAAATCAAAGAGAAAGAATTGAAAGAAAGAAAAAGTAAAAGAAAAAGAAATCACATACAGAAAATGAGAAAAAATTAAAAAGGAAAGTGGGAAGAAGAAAAGAGCAAAAGAAAAAAAAAGAAAGAAGGAAACAGAATCAGAAAACAGATTCAAGATGAGATGAACAAATGGAAGTCAGAAAAACCTTATTTTAAAGAAAGCTGAGAATAAGTAAATTAATAAATATTCAAAATAAATATAAGTCCAAAAACAAACAAAAAAAAAAATGAAAGAAAAAGGCAAGAAGTATGTCGGGTTTTAAAAAGAAGAACTTTGAAATAAAGAATGTGCACTGGAGTTGGGTTTAAAATGTAGGAGCAAATTGGACTGCAATTCAGATAAAACCCAGTTGAAAAAGAAACCGGAGACCAAAAAGCAAATGAATAGCCAAAGAAAACCGAAAGTAATGGCTAAATTCTGAAAGCAGTTACATGAGCGAGATGTCGGGGACTGTTTGCTGGATACTTACTGATGCATGGTGCAATTGCCGACTGACTCTGTTGGTAGCCTTTGGCGCACATATTGCAAGTTAGACCAGTGACACCATCTTTGCAAGGGCACTGGCCCGTCGTTTGGTTGCATGTCTGGCCCAGCGAACCAACAGGGTGGCATTCACAACCTGGGAAAAAAACAACGAAAAGACAAACGTTAGAGACAATAATACAATTAAGAATAACAAACTAAAGATTAAATATCTCTTTCTTTCTTTTTTTATTTCTCTCTCTCTCTCTATTTCTCACTCTTTCTTTTTATCTCTCTATCCCTCTATTTCTTTATCTCTCTCGTTGTCTCTCTTTCTCTGTCTTTCTCGCTCTCTTTATCCTTCACATTCTCCCTCTTTCTCTATTTATCTCTCTATCTCTTTACCTCTCACTTTCTTTCTCTCTTTATCTCTCCCTCTAATATTTCTATGCAAGATCTTTACGATCATGACTTTCCGCATATTTTTGTATTTTGTTGTCTTAAACAATATTTTATCTTTTACAACTTTTTTCTAGTTTCTGTATCCATTTTCCCAAATTTGTCAAGCGCTTTCGTCTACTGCTCTTGCTTTCGATTTGTCCTTTGAGTGTTAACTTCTCTATACCTTCTTTCCTCATTATCTATTTCAATTATGTTACATACCTCTTTATTATTATTATTATCATCATCAGTTTCTTTGTTTCGTTTCTTTTGCTGACATTCTCATTTATCACATACTCTATCTATGATGTTCTCAACAGTCATCGTTAGAACCATATATTGACGGCCTCAAGATTTATTTTCCTTTGAGACGAATTTTTACAGCATTCACTGTCTTTTTTTTGAGGTTTAACAGTCCTTACTGCATTATGACAACTATATCTTTTTGTAATAAATCTTCATCCATCAATTTTGTAAGTAGGAACTATTGCCTCAATATCTGTCTATATTTCTGAGATGAGGTATTACTATTTACATTTTTCGTCCTCATCTTTGTTGCCATATTTATCACAACTTTTCGGCCATTGTACGCTCCGGCCTTCTTCAGGTGGTTGGAATGTCGAACTGAACTCTTTATTTCGCTCACTGGGGTAGACTGTCATGTCTAATGGATGTCAATCATCAGTTATCTCCTGTTAATTACCCTCTCCAAAAAGTGTGAGTTCAATAAGGCAGTGGAGGACTTGGAGAGGGGAATTAACAGGAGATAACTGATAACTGACATCCATTAGACATGGCACGTGGAACTAGAACAGTTTATCCCAGCGAGAGAAATAAAGGGTTCAGTTCGACATTCCAACCACCTGAAGAAGGGCGGAACATACAACGGCCGAAACGTTGTGATAAATAGGACAACAAAGATGATGACGATAGTCCGAACAATGTAAATAGTGAACTATTACCTCCCTCATCTTTAGCCTTGAGTTCTGTAAATTAAATTCTCCATGCTTCTTTTTTTCATAATGTGTCCAAAAAATTTTAACTGTCTTTTCTTGATAGGTGCCAGTTTTTTGATCGTTCCTATCGTCCTTAAAATTTCCTTATTTTTCACATAGTCCTGATGATAAACTTCATCCGACAGCAAGGCTTCTGATTGGAAGATTGAAAGTTTTGAGGAGCATGGAGGCATCTCTTAGTTGCTTTTGTTCTTGGGTCCACCCTAACACGGGGTGGTAGCGCCTGTAAGGGCCCCAACTTTGGACAATTAGTAAACCCCAAAACAAAAATCAAAACAATAGGAAAGAATGAAAATATATTTTGATAGTAAAAAATACCAACAATACATTTTTATAAAAATATTACCAATTTACGTTTTAGTAGGGAAATTTCTATCACTATATATTTTATAAAATATGACCAAAAATACATTATTATAGTAAAATTACTAACAATACAGTACAAAAAATATTTTAAAAAAATACAATTTTATAATAAAATTACCAGCGATAGTTTTTTATACAAAAATTATCAAAAAATACATTTTTGTAGTGACTTAACGGCAATACATTTTTTAAAA
The DNA here is from genome assembly GCA_903632075.3 of Acanthosepion pharaonis. NCBI lineage: Eukaryota > Metazoa > Mollusca > Cephalopoda > Sepiida > Sepiidae > Acanthosepion > Acanthosepion pharaonis. Next base: position 984,532 of record CAHIKZ030004764.1, on the reverse strand, counting down.
AAATTACCAAATAATGCATTTTTTATCTGCAAACTATATACCCCCCCAACCCGCCTCAAAAAACAAAAAATAGTTTGCCCTGAAAGTGTAAAACTATGGTATCTGTAATGTTAAAATATGTGGACGGCATTAAATAACGCAAACATTTCACATATTCTGTTTATGGTCTTCTCAACATTCGTCAATTGATCCAAATTGTAAGAAAATTGTTCAGCCATATAAGTGTGTGTGTGTTTACATATTACAAGTACTTTCGTTTCTAATTTCATTTTCAATCCCTTGCTATCTTACTCGGGTTATGAAAACTATCTTTCATAATTTCTATGCTTATTCGAATTTCTCTATCATATTTCTGTGCTAGTTCGAATTTATCTGTCATATTCTATGCTTGTTTGGATTTCTCTGTCATATTTTCCGCCTCCTTCTTATTGCAATAACCACAAACATGAAATTCCGTACCTGCCGATAGTAAATCATAGGCCAACTATAAGTCAGTTAGTTATGTGCAATGCGTGTTACACGACTGATGAGGCAAATTTTTCACGCAAAAGATTGCCATTTCTTTCTGCGGTAGACCAGATGCCATCCTGCTATTTACCCATAGCTTGGGGGAGAAGAAGAGGATTCATACCATTCCCAAGGGTATTAGCACGTAAGTAAATTCGAACTCGGCTCTCCGATTACTCAGTCCGAGCCGTTATCGTTTACTCCACCGTGCCTCCAACACATCTAGTTCCACCATTTCAAACATTTACAATTAAGATCCTCCATGCCATACATATACACAGGTGTGAACCATACCTATTATGTTCGTATTTCATTGGTAAGAAGGGTGTTCCATTCGGACAGTTTCCACCCAAAGTCACCTACTTTAAGTAATACACTCCCTAGAGGATGCTTTCCCGAACACTAGAGTCTTAAGCTTTTCAAATTTAAGATCAACCGTTATCTTTTCTATGTGTCTTAATCTACAATTATTACATTCATAAAACAACCGCATGACTGATAGACTGAGATGTAGCTAAACAGAAATAGCGACCGATACGGTGATATAGCTAATCAGAAATAGCGATAGATACGGAGAGGTAGCTAATCAGAAATAGCGATAGATACGAAGATGTAGCTAATCAGAAATAGCGACAGATACGTAGATGTAGCTAATCAGAAATAGCGAGAGAAACGGGAATGTAGCTAATCAGAAATAACGAAAGATACGGAGAGGTAGCTAATCAGAAATAGCGACAGATACGAAGATTTAGCTAATCAGAAATAGCAATAGATAAAAAGATGTAGCTAATCAGAAATAGCGACAGATACAAAGATGTAGCTGATCATAAATAGCAACAGATACGGGGATGTAGCTAATCAGAAATAGCGACCCATACGGAGATGTAGCTAATCAGAAATGCCGATAGATACTAAGATGTAGCTAATAAGAAATAGCGACGGATACGGAGATGTAGCTAATCCGAAATAGCGATAGATAAGGGGATGTAGCTAATAAGAAATAGCGATAGATAAGGGGATGTAGCTAATAAGAAATAGCGACGGATACGGAGATGTAGCTAATCCGAAATACCCTCGGATACGGGGATGTAGCTAATCAGAAATAGCGACGGATACGGAGATGTAGCTAATCTGAAATAGCCTCGGATACGGGGATGTAGCTAATCAGATATAGCGATAGATAAGGGGATGTAGCTAATAAGAAATAGCGACGGATACGGAGATGTAGCTAATCAGAAATAGCGACGGATACGGAGATGTAGCTAATCAGAATTAGCGACAGATACGGGGATGTAGCTAATGAGAAATAGCGACAGGTACGGCGATGTAGCTAATCAGAAATAGCGACGGATACGGAGATGTAGCTAATCAGATATGCCGAAAGATTCGCGGATGTAGCTAATCAGACATAGCGACTGATACGGGGATGTAGCTAATCAGATATAGCGACAGATACGGAGATGTAGCTAAGCCGAAATAGCGACAGATACGGGGATGTAGCTAAGCATATATAGCGACAGATACGGCGATGTAGCTAATCAGAAATTGCGACAGATACGGGGTGTAGCTAATCAGAAATAGCGAAATATACGACGATGTAGCTAATCAGAAATAGCGATAGATACGGGGATGTAGATAATCAGAAATAGCGATAGATACGGGGATGTAGATAATCAGAAATAGCGACGGATACGGGGATGTAGCTAATCAGAAATAGCGACAGATACGGAGACGTAGCTAATCCGAAATAGCCACAGATACGGAGACGTAGCTAATCCGAAATAGCCACAGATACGGGGATGTAGCTTATCCGAAATAACGACAGATACGCGGATGTAGCTAATCAGAAATAGCGACAGATACGGCGATGTAGCTAATCAGAAATAGCGACAGATACGGCGATGTAGCTAATCAGAAATACCGATAGATACGGGGATGTAGCTAATCATAAATAGCGACGGATACGGAGATGTAGCTAATCAGAAATAGCAACAGATACGAAGATGTAGCTAATCAGATATAGCGATAGATAAGGGGATGTAGCTAATCAGAAATAGCGACGGATACGGAGATGTAGCTAATCAGAAATAGCCTCGGATACGGGGATGTAGCTAATCATAAATAGCGACGGATACGGAGATGTAGCTAATCAGAAATAGCGACGGATACGGAGATGTAGCTAATCAGAATTAGCGACAGATACAGGGATGTAGCTAATGAGAAATAGCGACAGGTACGGCGATGTAGCTAATCAGAAATAGCGACAGATACGGAGATGTAGCTAATCAGATATGCCGAAAGATTCGCGGATGTAGCTAATCAGATATAGCGACTGATACGGGGATGTAGCTAATCAGATATAGCGACAGATACGGAGATGTAGCTAAGCCGAAATAGCGACAGATACGGGGATGTAGCTAAGCATATATAGCGACAGATACGGCGATGTAGCTAATCAGAAATAGCGATAGATACGGGGATGTAGATAATCAGAAATAGCGATAGATACGGGGATGTAGATAATCAGAAATAGCGACGGATACGGGGATGTAGCTAATCAGAAATAGCGACAGATACGGAGACGTAGCTAATCCGAAATAGCCACAGATACGGAGACGTAGCTAATCCGAAATAGCCACAGATACGGGGATGTAGCTAATCCGAAATAACGACAGATACGCGGATGTAGCTAATCAGAAATAGCGACAGATACGGCGATGTAGGTAATCAGAAATAGCGACGGATACGGGGATGTAGCTAATCATAAATAGCGATAGATACGGGGATGTAGCTAATCATAAATAGCGATAGATACGGGGATGTAGATAATCAAAAATAGCGATAGATACGGGGATGTAGGTAATCAGAAATACCGATAGATACGGGGATGTAGCTAATCATAAATAGCGATAGATACGGGGATGTAGCTAATCATAAATAGCGATAGATACGGGGATGTAGATAATCAGAAATAGCGATAGATACGGGGATGTAGGTAATCAGAAATAGCAACAGATACGAAGATGTAGCTAATCAGATATAGCGATAGATAAGGGGATGTAGCTAATCAGAAATAGCGATAGATACGGAGATGTAGCTAATCAGAAATAGTGATAGATACGGTAATGTAGCTAAACAGAAATAGCGACAGATACGAAGATGTAGCTAATCAGAAATAGCGACAGATATAAAGATGTAGCTAATCAGAATTAGTGATAAGTACGGAAATGCAGCTAACCAGAAATAGCTATAGCGTTTTGTTTGTGGGAGTGTGGTTTTATGTTGGAAAATAATTAATTACCCATCAGGTCCCGTAGATGCTTTTGAACTCTACCTTGAAATGAGGCAATTGGGCAGCTCCGGTTCAAATATGGCGCAAACAAAACAAAAGCATGAGTTAGGTATTCAGTAAAAGATAAAATCCGCGTCATAAATTCTTGAAATAATACCCGACATGTGTTTGCATATATCAGTGTGTTGTAATGAAGAGAGTAAAATAACAAAGGTACCCCGCCATGATTTCAAAGCACCGCCTAGTAGACTGCGAAACATTTAACTTATCCATTACATCAGCAGCCTTCTGCTTTAGCGTGAGTCTAAAATTATCCAATTTAGACGAAACTCCCAGATACTACTGTGCCGAGCCATAAGTAGATGCTTCCGTGATTTTTTTATGGCAACGATGTATATGTAGATATACAGTACTTATTGTTGTAGCATACCTACGACGGATAATGGGCATACCTCTGTTCCCATAAATACAGTAGTGAATACTGTACCTGATCTCGTGTTGGAGAATTGTCTCCAACTGTGCTAGTAAGACTCTCTGCCCTCGAGCAGAGAGGATCCCCAGACGAGGCTATGTCGAAGGGCAGAGTGTCGTCTCGGGAAACAGCTGCCCAACCCCGTTTTATATGGGGTCTACGGGGAATTTTTGGCAGAGCCTACGGGCTCGCATATCCCATATTAAATTCGGCCTTGTGCTACATCTGACTGCGTGGGGCGGTTGGTAGATATCCTAGAGTTGGAGACTCGTCTCTAGCTGTGCTGGTTAAACTCTCTGCCTCCGGGCAGAGAGAATCCCCTGATGAGGCTATGTCGAAGGGCAGAGTCTCGTCTCGGGAAACAGCTGGCCGCGGATATCCTAGATTCATTGTGGAATTCACTTGAATCACTTCTAGCAGTTGACTACTACTTCTACGCGCTGCTGGGGAATCTTGTATGTGTTGTTCTTGTACTAAGTATTATCGTTCATTACCAACCATAGTTTGATTATTCTATTCAGTAACCTTCCCTAGTTTACAACAGTTTATATATTGAATTGTGTTTTTTGAACTAGGCTAAATTTCAAACCTTAATGACCTCAGTGTGATAATCACCAATCCTTTGGTCGTGGTGACTGATAAAGATTCTTATTGCCTCTTCTCCATTTTTCCCGTGATTTTACAATAATAATAATAATAATAATCCGGCATGACAGAGTGGGCCAATATCTGCACTGGAAAATCTGCAACTTCTACGGGAAGGAAACTGAAAGAAATTGGTATGAACACCACTCAGACCCGGTTACAGAGATAGGACCTGTTACAATTCTATGGGACTACACAATACACACTGACAGAACAATCAAAGCCAACCGCTCAGATATTGTTATTAAAGACCACAAACAAAAACAGTGCCTCATATTGATATTGCATTCCCTGCAATGTATCTTTGAAGATATTCAAAAAGCTGTCAAAATACAAGGACCTTGAAATAGAAATCTAAAATATGTGGCATATGGGAACATCAACAATCTCTGTTGTAGTTGGAGCCCTAGGACTGTTTGGAAAAGATTGCAGTAGACTAATTGAAGGGATTCCTGGAAGTCCATGCCTCAAGGAGATACAAAAAATTGTTCTGACAAGTACAGCCGAAGGGCCTTATCTATGTAATCTTTTTTTTTTTGGTCAGTGGAAAGTGTCATGATGCCATTTCTAACCTTAGGTCCCTGGGCGGGACCCGGAAAGAAATGTGTAAACGCCAGAAATCAAAGAAAATAATAATAATAACAATAAAAATAAAAGATAATAAACGAAAAATAAAAAAATATATAAAATGTCTCCAAATAAATATACAATTAATCAACATCTATAACATATCTATAACATATAGCTATATAACATATATTACAAGGACCCCAATCCGGAATCATTTCAAACCTCATCAGGAATACGACAATGAGGGCCCCAGTCTATTCATACTTTTCGTAGACTGTGCCCTGCGCATTTACCAGCATAGATGCAAAGAGATGGGCACACATCGTTGAAGCATTTCAATTTACATCTTAAATGAATCTAGTAATACAGACAGCCATCCTGCTTTCTCTCCCAAGGCCAATGTACCATATAAATTAACCAATAAGGATTACAAATTTCTACCTGTTACATATACACAGTCACCAATATCAAACAAATAACCAGCTTTAAATATAACAAATAAACCCCAATTTTTTTCAAACATTTAAAAATAAATAATAATAATTTTTACCTATCATAATTTTACACAAACCCCACCACACGTATATACATACATGCAAGGAAATATTATTCAGCGGAAAAATATATAATATGACATGTATACATTCACGAGACATTCGTAAGACATTTCCGCCACACTTCCAATCTTTAAATTTCAACATTTCAACATACAAATGCGTATGTATAGACACAACACCACCCGTATACATACATATGTCATATCCGAAACTGCCCACATATGTTTATATATGTATGAGTCCCGACGGACGACCAAGTATATATATGTGTCTGCATACATCGATGTTTGCGTTAGTACGATGACATAAGCGACGAAGTTTCCCCCACCACTTCCACAATAACACCAATACACGCAATCTATATAAACCCCAATTTTTTTTAAAAAAATTAATCAGTTTGTCTGACGATCGCTAAAGCGTGAAACCCAGGGTCACAAACTCACATCTATCCAACCAAATATGTTAGCTCTATCTCTGATATTGAGCGCTTTCTAATAAGTACTGCGTATATAATATATAAATAATTATACATATATATATTTATTTATATTTATATACACATTTCACACACACACACACACACACACACATATATATATATATATATATATATATATATATATATATATATATATATATATTCTCAGATTGAGTATATCTGAAGAAGAGACAAAATGAAAGACAAGAGGAAAACTATGCTTAGTTGAGCCGACGCGTTTCATTATTCGACGGACTGTATCAAAACAATTACCTTGATAAAATTTGTTGAATGAGGAAATGCGTCGGCTTAACTAAGTATTGTTTTACTCTTGTCTTTTATTCATATATATATATATATATATATATATATATATATATATATATATATAAAAGTGCATTTGGGCAACAACAATTCTTTCAAATTTAATAATATCGACAAGTTCTGTGTATCTAATTTCTATTAACTTTTTCAATTCGTTGCATAATCGGAAAATCTACTAAAGCTCCTTTTTAGATTTTTTTTTTTCCAGAGTACTTACTAATTTTGCTACATTTGTTTTTCAATGATTTCATTATTTGTGTTTATATATATATATATATATATATATATATATATATATATATATATATATATATGTTTTTGGCTAATTCTGGTCTTCTCTCGTTTAAAAAATGATTAATATATATATATATATATATATAGTGCGGTTCGATAAAAGTGACTTACCTGATTCTTTTTAATACATGTTATATCCTCCGATAAAACGAAAGTTGAGCTAAATTCAAAGGATAAGTGATCTAAAATCTGAAGAAGAAGCTTCGAAAGCTCTTTGAATTTAGCAGTAAGTACTGTCAAGCATCCGTTCAGTATAATGTTCTGGGGATGCTTTTCTTTTCATGGAACTGGTTTCTTGAAACCTATTGAAAAGACCCTCAGGAGCGAGCAGTACAAGAGAATTTTAGAGTCTTGTCTGCTCTCTTCTGCTGAAAGGGTGCAAATCGACCCCACCAAGCTCATTTTTATGCAGGATAATGGTCCCTGTCACAAATCAAAATTGATGAAGGAATACTTTGATGAGAAGCAGGTGAGTGTTATGACATGGCCACCCCAATCTCCTGACCTCAACCCCATAGAAAACTTATGGAGCATTATAAAGTACAGGCTCTCGAGAAAGCAGTTGAGCAACAAAGAGGATTTGATTGTAAATTTCATATCCGAATGGAATTCAATGCTTGGAGATGAGATTTGCCAGAACCTAATCAAGTCAATGGTAAAAAGGGTTGAAAAGTTTATTCAAAATAAAGGAGGACCCATAGATTATTAAATATTTCAAACTATATTACCTATTATAAATAAATGATACCTCTATTATTCTTTAATTAAAGCTGTTCAGTTATGTTTCTATCGATTACTAGTTGCAGAAAATAAGTGAGTCACTTATTTTTGCACAGAATTTTTCACTAAATCACATTTATAATTATCAATAGAATACCTTAGGGTGAGTAAACTTTTTTACTAGGTGGTCGGGAAGGGGTCTTTATAATAGTAAGATTAAAAATTAGTTTGACCCCCAAAACAATAGGCAAAAAAAATTTTTAAGTAAAAAAAAAATGGTGAGTCACTTTTATCGAACAGCACTGTATATATATATATATATATATATATATATATATATATATATATATATATGTGTGTGTGTGTGTGTGTGTGTGTGTATATATATATACCTGACTTGACATCTATGAAAGTAACTCTATACTGATACTTATTATTAACACCCAACACACGCCTACCCAATTTAAACAATTCTCCCTAGCTGTTACCATGAAAATTTTGATTTCAATTATTAAAACACGTAAATTTCAGAAATACGTTATTCCAAAAAAATTTCGCTTGAAGATGGAACAGAGCTTACTTTTAACTCAATTTAATTCAAATAATTATATTGAAGTTTTTGGCTCTTGTTTTGAAACATGAGACCTCTTATGTCGCGAGTTGGAATCATATTTTTAAATAAATAATTATATTTATGCTCTACTTTTGTACCGAGCACTATTTTTTTTTTAAATAATAACTAAAATACTAAGGAACTTTGGATTATTTACCTAACCAGTTCTTTCCTATTTTCTCTATATTTTCACACACACACACACACACACACACACACACACACACACACACACATATATATATATATATATATATATATATATATATATATATATACCGGATGCAGCAGCAAAATTGAACAAATCGTGTAACAGCATTGAATAATTGTCCATCCCACAAAATGTTTAATGTTTAATATCTAAAAAAAGAAAAACACTAAACTAATTGATTTTCTTGTATTTTTTTTTAAGTTTTCAGATAAGACGTTTAGTCATCTTAAATACCATTTGTCGTAAGAATCACTGAAAAACCCTTTGAGTTATTCAGTTAGAAAAAGAACAGGTTAAAATCGTTTTGTGTCAGTCCCACTATATCTTTCCATTTGAGCCATGGTGAGAAGAAGAAGATGATTCAGGCCTTCAGTAATCGTACCAATATTGATACTCTGGCTTCCATCTTCAATATTGATACTCTGGCTTCCATCAAGAGAATGGTGAATAAGTTTCAAAAAAGATTGAGCAGCAGAGAGGCAAACTGGATCAGGAGGTCAAAACAGCAAGAGGGATCATCATTTCAACATTCATACGTTCTTATTGTTCAAAGTAGAATCGAAAAGTGTTATAAAACATCGGAGAATTCAGTAAGATATCTTTAATCATTTCTGAGATACAATATATATATATATATATATATATATATATATATATATTTTCTTTATGTCTTTCTGTGTGTCTACTGTGATGGTTCTGTGACATATCATGCTAAGTGAATACCAACAGAAAAAGATCTGAATTTCAGTGGGAAAATGCGCACCATCACTACGGATACACGATATTTATGTCTATCTATCTCACTATCAGTCAAGCGAGGTTGCTGAATTGAAAAACACATACACACAC
>CAHIKZ030004764.1:957500-970000 GCA_903632075.3 Acanthosepion pharaonis | reverse complement strand
TGTTTAATTCAATATCCACATTTATATTTAAAAATCCTCTATCCCTGATATCGAGCACTTTAATCCCAAAATATAACACACCATAAAACTATATTTTTATTATATATATATATGTATTTTAAGACATTTTTTATGTTTATATATTCTTTTTTATAGATACAAATATTTAAATAAATGCTCTGTTTATAATAAACAGTATTAAACAACATTTACCGGCCTGAATGTCGGAGAAATTTTCACAGAAAATGTTCGTCCTCCGACAGGATTCGAACCTGTATCCTATACGGAACCGTCATTTTGCTTGACGTGCCTTTACCGATTTAGCTACAGAGGAGCGTTCGGTTAGCAAGGTCGAATTTACTGTATTTAAAATTCAATCTTCCATGAATCTCTCACGTACATTCATATCTGCTCATGGCGTATCAAATGTAAACAAATGACGTCACACATTATGAAATGGACAAAGTCCGACAATTATTTTAAGACATTTCAAGGCACGTCAAGCTATAAAAAAATGTATAAACATAAAAAATGTCTTAAAATAATTGTCCATTTCATAATATATATATATGTGTGTGTGTGTGTGTGTGTGTGCGTGTGCGCGCGTGTGTGTCAATCCTCAGCCATTCAATTTTCATGCTCTTTTTCCAAAGAAAGTTTCTTTTTATTATTCCTTTCTTTGCTACCTCTTGAAATTTAGCAGTCACGTTTGAAGAGTATTTTTTCCTATCAAATAGAGATACCCCCTTTACCAGTGTCTTCTCTTGAATTTGGCCACCTTTTCCAGCCTTGCCTTCATGATTTTTGAAAGAATTGGTTTTATTGTATCTTTTAATGATTGTTTGTACGACATTTCTTGAGCATATCACTTTTCTTGTAATTTTGTCTAGGGATAAACCTTCTTTAAAAAATGCAATGATGTCAGCCCTTATAGTTTCAGGAATGTTTTTCTTGGAGACATTTTCAACAAAGAAGAAGCACTTATAAACTGATACTAAATTTGTTACTAAAAAATTAGAAAAGGTTTAGCAAATTTCAAATAAAAAATTTTGCTACTTATGCTCAATAAGTAAAAATGAATACAAATCATTATTGGTATCCATCCCCGCTCCCATAAAAGCCAGTGAAACATCAATTTGAAAATGCGTACTATAGTGCTTTCCGCTAATTTATATACGAATTTCAACTTTTTTAGTACTTTTCTACACTTGCCCCATAATTTTATCCGTTTGTTTATATATATATATATATATATATATATATATATATATATATATATATATATATATATATATATATATATATATTTCTGAATTAATTGTTTTATATAATCGGTAATTTGAAATAAGTTGCTTCATTCGTTTTCATGGATTTGTTTTTTGTTTTGTTTATATACGTGTTTTTTTTATTCCGGCGTCATTTCGTTTTAAACAAATAAAATAGTTTTATATATATATATATATATATATATATATATATATATATATATATATATATATATATATATAATGTTGGTGTTTGAGCCTTTTATATTATATTATATATATATATATATATATATATATATATATATATATATATATATATATATATATATATATATATATACTACATTTAAAAAGTTTAAAACCACCCCAGGATTAGCATGAGATGAACCAGGCAGAAGAATGAAAAATATAAAAAAGAGTTCTTAGAGTCATTGAGATAAGAATGGAATCAAACTTATAATTTTAGAAACCTTTGCAACGAATGCTAAAAAGTTATGTTGCAGTCATGAAGGCTAAAAGAGGATATCTTGACGAGACCAAAATTTAATGATAAAATCCTTTTATCCTTTTTGTCATAACATTTCTAATAAATAATAATGTCTTGCATTTTTTAAACATATTTAATAATTTTGTCTTATTAAAGTACAAAACAATTTCTTTTGGGGTCAATTTAAAAAATTACAAGGGTTAGCCTCAAACTTTTGAACTGTAGCGTATATATATATATATATATATATGTGTGTGTGTGTGTGTGTGTCTAAACATGGACATTGAAGTCAAAACCCAGGGATGGTCTTACGATTGATTTTAAGCATGAAACTATCGTCTCCGGGTGTTGACTTCAATATCTTTGTTTTTTCATACGTTCTGTTCCTGATATTGAGCACCTTAGCTCATAAATATAGCATACCTTAAAACTATATTTCATCATTTATATATATATATATATATATATATATATATATATATATATATATATATATATATATATGTGTGTGTGTCTGTTTTTTTATATGATGCTAGGTGAATATCAATAAATGGAATCTGAATTTCAGTGCAAAAATGCACCCCTAACTACTAATACTCTCTCTCACTATCTATCAGGCAAAACGCAAGATTTGAACCCGCACGGACGTACACACACAGTTGCCTTCCCTTACCTTTTCCAGAATTTTCTAGCTATCGAAGTCACAAGTTCTTTAATTTTTTCTTTTTTCATTTTTATGGAGTAATTGTTCGAGACATTTAAAATCCGCCATATCGTGGATTATTTTTAAGGAAACAATCAGTAAAGAGGGACTGCTGCCCAAATGCACACACACACACACACACACACACACACACACACACACACACACATATATATATATATATATGCGTGTGTGTGTGTATGTATGTGTGTGTGTGTCTGTAAATGACATATTAGTAAACAGTACATTTATGTTCAAGATAAATTTAGAAGACGATGGGACATAAGCCAATAAATATAGACGATTCGCTTCATTTCAGAAATGTTTCAGACAATTGCCAATGTTCTTCTCTTGTTGGATGTAATAACCACCAGTAATGATTCATCCTGTTTGGATTGAACAAGCCTTGACGCCTTCTCAATTATCGCTTGCTGCACCCAGATGTATTGAAAAAACAATGAGATATGAATGCAAGCAATGCATTTTAATAGACATCTGATATCTCTTTTATTTCATACGAGGTTAGCATGTTGTTTATTTAATCAGCACTTTGAGACACCCAAGCGTTCGGTGTAAATAACATGAATAAATTCTATGCCGTTAGATCAAAGCCGATATTAATACAACTTCACCGCCGATTTTTTGGCATCCTTGGTTACAGAACTGTCCCGGATTATCCCTTTTGTCGGATCATCTAAAACTTCGTAATGACAATTTAATAATACACCTCTGACCCACTAATTATGCCTCTTTCGTGTCTCAACGGCGTCATCGACTGTGGGAAATTTACATGAAACTCGTGTCAAACACAACACCACCTGTGGTCGCCATGATCCCACATTAAACTCCGACATTGTGTCACATTCTGTTGCTACGTGAGTGCACGGATAAATATCCTTGTAGCTACCCTGGTCGCACATTAAATTCCGACCTTGTCACACATTTTGTTGCGACATGGACACGTGGATGAATACTACCTGTGAACGCCGTGTCAGATTTTCTGGCAATCGCTTGAGTTTCAAATGCTTGATTGTAATTTCACCCAGATTAAAAGCGGTACGGAAAAATCGAGAACGTGTATTCTATTAATATAATGTTTACCCTGAGCATAACTATAAACTTATCTCAAAAACCTGATTTGTTAAGACAACAATGCGTAAAATATTCGCATTCAGCGTATTCTATTTACTTTTGTACGGCATCAGTTGTCAGGGTAGAAAAAGCAAAAAAATTGTTTCGTAATGTTATTAGAAGACAAATTCTTCCCAATTGTGCGCATGCGCACAACACAAGATACTGACGAGTTAGAACAATCCTGGCCATGGATTCGGTATCAGTTTACTATATTTAGTCTTAAACAAAGATTTTTGCATTTTATGTGCTGTGTCTTTTCAGGATTTAGGCGATCAATGATCTTCACAATTTCCTATTCTTTGTAGCTCCAGACAGTGTTTATCTCTTTACTATCTGCCCTTGTTCAGGTTCTGCCATGTGTTTGCATAAACTAATTGGGTCGATTAATAGATGTTTCCCCTAATCTTCTCCCATTCAATATGTCCTGTGAGTTTCAAAATCTCAAAACCTTCCTTCCTTGTTAAATGTCACAGTAATTTCGGTCGTTTCTTTCTTATTTGAAATACAGCGTCACCCGGATATAAGAGATGTCGGGACCGGAGAAGAAGTCTCTTATATCCGGGTTTCTCTTATACCCGGGTTTGGTCTATTTTATATACATTAACACAGGCTCTAATTTGGGACCAGAGAAAATCTCTCTTATATCCGGGTTTCTCTTATATCCGGGTCTCTTATATCCGGGTTACACTGTTGTTGAAACTTGACTAATGCATGGAATAATAATGCAACACAAAAGGTACTTAGAACAAAATGTATTGAAACAAGAAAGTGTACACAATATTTACATATAGTCTTTTGTATATTCCTGGTAAGACCGTTCCTGGAGAATGTGTTGACTGAGTCGCAGTCGGGCAGAGTCTCTGGTTGAATCTCTTGATTCTTCCCGGTACCAACCATATTTATATGGTCGGTACTCCACTATGCAAATTAGGTGGATCCTACCACAACAACTGTATAAATCGTTTTGTTTTCCATTAAAACTTCCTTAGTGCTTAGGTGTCTCGCCTGTAGTATTCTCTTGTGGTTTCCAGACTCATCTTCATTTATGAGGACATTGTCCAGCATTTACTGTCATAAAAGAGCATTGATATTCCATAGCATTGATATTCCATAGCAGTGATATTCCATAGCATTGATATTCCATAGCAGTGATATTCCATAGCTTTTGCACGAGAAGAAGGAAATCTTGTTACTTCGTGAGATTGAATTCAGTAGATTAAAGCCGTCCTGAGATATTAACTCATCGTTCGTCCATTTCTACTAGCTGACCACAAATATGTCGTATTTACTGCCATATAATATACGCCCGTTCATAATTTGGCAAGGAATATTTAAGAAAAATTAACAATAATCAACTGATGAATGATCTGACGAGTTTTCTTATTTTTAAATTATTTTGATTTGCAAACTCAAAATACAGACTCATTTTACACAGACCCATTCAAAGTAAATATATTGATTACGAATTATTAAATTAGTCATAATAATATATATTTAATTTGCATCATAGATGAGTCAGTGTAAAAAGCCATCAAACAAGAAACAGGCCTGTTGGAAGACCTCATATCAACCGTCAACAAGAGAAAGATGAAAAGGTATGGGCGTGTTATAAGAGACAAAACTATTTCTACCTGTTATCCTAGAAGGTATCACTTTAGGTAAAAAAAAAAGAAAAAAAAGATGGAAAAATGGACGGCCAACTTTATTGAGTGAGCTAGCGGATCATTGACAGAAACTCAGACATTGGTATGCAACCGAAACATAAGGATGGAGGTAATCAGAAGAAACAATGTGTCCGAGCGGGCGTCTCCGGAAGGGATTAGCTAACCATGCTAGCAGACAGGTGAACTTGAAAACAAGCAGGCAGTCAATATTATTATTCATACGAGGTAGTACTGAAAACTTCGACTAAGATCATTTGGTCAGATTTTGGGAAGTGAATCGAGATAAAATATAATTTTTCAGCACCCATTCGTATGCATATGTATATATATGTTTGCATCGACACGTATGCATGTAAATGAATGAGTATTCATGCATAAATAGGTTCCGGCACTAAGCTAACAAATGCAAAATATGACTGTTAGTAAAACTGTGCAGTGTCATTCTATCAAATGGAAGGAAATCAACATTTTAAATTCTAACTTGTAAGTCGGCAGCTCTTGAATAGCAGTAATCTACGAATGCTCGAACTCCGATTTTGACCACAATCCATAAATATAGCACATTTACACACTCCCATATATATATATATATATATATATATATATATATATATATATATATATATATATATATATGGGGGGTTAGTGTTTAAAATTTAAAATGGAGAGAAGCAAATAACACTGAAGAGTGAAGCATTACAACAATGTATTCACGAAACTTCAATTTTGGGATGACTGAAATATCACTACTCAGTTAAGTGACACGTTTCTTCACATTAATTCTATCTCTCTATCTCTCTCTCTCGATATATATATATATATATATATATATATATATATATATATATATATGGGGGTTAGTGTTTAAAATTTAAAATGGAGAGAAGCAAATAACACTGAAGAGTGAAGCATTACAACAATGTATTCACGAAACTTCAATTTGGGATGACTGAAATATCACTACTCAGTTAAGTGACACGTTTCTTCACATTAATTCTATCTCTCTATCTCTCTCTCTCGATATATATATATATATATATATATATATATATATATATATATATATATAATAGGGGGGTTAGTGTTTAAAATTTAAAATGGAGAGAAGCAAATAACACTGAAGAGTGAAGCATTACAACAATGTATTCACGAAACTTCGAATTTGGGATGACTGAAATATCACTACTCAGTTAAGTGACACGTTTCTTCACATTAATTCTATCTCTCTATCTCTCTCTCGATATATATATATATATATATATATATATATATATATATATATATATATGGGGGGGTTAGTGTTTAAAATTTAAAATGGAGAGAAGCAAATAACACTGAAGAGTGAAGCATTACAACAATGTATTCACGAAACTTCGAATTTGGGATGACTGAAATATCACTACTCAGTTAAGTGACACGTTTCTTCACATTAATTCTATCTCTCTCTCTCTCTCTCTCGATATATATATATATATATATATATATATATATATATAGATAGATAGATAGATAACTAGACTCGTTTAGAAAAACCCTCAATTTTTGATTTGCTAATCAAATCAATCTCGAGGAAAAAAGGTTTTAAAAAAAAAAAGACCTACAAACATGAAATTCTGCCGACAAAAAAATCGCACAGATGCAGGTCTGAAGCCCAAAGAAAAAACCCCGATACGAGTAACAACTAACTAACAAAAGAGCTCACTAGGTGTATCTATATATATATATATATATATATATATATATATATATATATTGAGAGAGAGAGAGAGAGAGATAGATAGAGATAGAAAAGAAAATTGAACGGCTGACGATTGAGCCAAAGTTGTCTAGTCTGATGAAAGCAACTTTGAATGACGTTAACTGGAGCTAATTTACTGAGCATAATTGATTTTATTACACCTATTAATACTGTATTTTTGTTGAACATCTGTAGTGATGCTTAGTTACAAGAAGGGGGTGGGCGCACAAATACTCTTCAAAACGTGAATTAGACACCGAACTTCATAAAGAATGGCCAAAAATTGAGGCAACAAAAGTTGGTTTCCAATATGCAAAAGCACATAAAGTCTGTTTAAAAAGCAAAAGTAGCCCATACCAAATATGGGATACATTCATTTTACAAGCTTTGTATTTTTTCTTCAAATGATAAACTCTACTACCGAGAATTGAAACCCTGACAGTTAGGTTGTCAAGCAAACATCATACCAACTGTTGTAATGGGCCACGGTGACGAAGTGATTGCAAATCAGGCTCAATATAGTAGTGTTAGTGGATGCGCACTGCTGATGAGTCCCAAATATAGGACGAAACGGCCGTCCAGTGCTTTCTGCATTCTATTGAGGTTTCTATCAGACTCGATGAATTAATTAAATATCAAATCAAATCCTCCTAATAATTTATATACATATATATATATATATATATATATATATATATATATATATATATATATATATATATAGTAATTTCTGTGTCGCAATGGAATCATATTTTAAAAAAATAATTATAATATATATATATATATATATATATATATATATATATATATATATATATATAGTAATTTCTGTGTCGCAATGGAATCATATTTTAAAAAATAATTATAATATATATATATATATATATATATATATATATATATATATATATATATATATATATTTTTTAAATGATAAAAATTTTTTTTAAATAATTATAATATATATTTTTTTTAAAATATGATTCCATTGCGACACAGAAATTACTATGTTTCGAAACTGGTCAACAGTATTTAACTTTAATTCCACACACACACACACACACACACACACACACACACACACACACACATATATATATATATTATTACATCGTGTACTGTTTTATTAGCACCAGTACTATATGTACAATATATTACAATTATATTTATATTTTGCTGCTTTTAGTTGAGCAATGTTATAGGTGTAATAAAGTATTTATACTTTGTATTCTCACCGTTACCGGAAGATAGAACCAATTAACTTGGACGATTTCACTAAAAAAAGATCATATATCTGATCCTTTTACACAGTATCGAAAGCGTCATAAAAATGAGTTGGAAACTCTTTTTCTTAAAACACAAGAACAAGTATAACAACTTAAAAGATCCCGAGCATTATGGATTTAAGTCCCCAAAAACACCACCATGCAACGGGAAAGATCTATTCTCGCTAATAGGCAAAATTAAATTCGCTAAAACTATCAACGATCTACAGCAAAAAATGTTAAAGAACGTTTCTATGATCAAAAAGTCCGACAAAATAATTGTCAAAGCAGATAAGACGATATGGATAATGTACCCTAAAGCTATTAACAAGGAAGTGTTATAAAAAGAAAACCAACAACTAGGAAAATAGCGTCAACAGTGAAGCCAAGAAAATAGCCACTGAACTAAAAATTGACGATAGGATCTACAAATTCTACAAACGAGATGCTTTCATCACAGTTAAAGACCACAAGACAAATTTCCTAAACAACCTTCAATACCGATTACTGAACCCAACTAAAAATAATATCAGTAAAATCAGCAAAACACCGTTCAAAGAGTATGCAAATACACGAAATATACTCTAGAAATTAACCAGTGGCATAAAACAGCAGAAGCCAAAGAATAGTTTACTAATATAAAAAGGATGAATGAATGTACATTCATCCAATTCGATATTTGTGACTTTTACCCGTTCATCCCTTAGAACCTGCTAATCTCGGCTATAAATCTAGCAAAAGATTAGTGTCCTATTAGTGATCGTGAAATAAATATCATAAAGCAGGCGCCAAAACCTATACTATTTCATAATTATTATCTGTGGACCAAAAGAAGTAACCCAGAATTTAATATTGCTATGGGAACATTTGAACAGAAGCATGCGAACTTGTTAGAATCTTATTCTTGTGGCGACTTAGATTTATTTTCGACATTAGGATACCAGACTGTATAGATGTGTAATTCTTCTCCGTAAAACAAGCCCATGAAATACAAACCGATTGAGAAATATAGACAGATACTGAAGAAGGCCGGAGCATACAACGGCCGAAACGTTATAATAAATATGACGACAAAGATGAGGACAATAGTCCGACTAATGTAAATAATATACATAATACCTCATCTCAGAAATATAGACAAATTTACATTCGCTATCCATTTTAGTTGTTGCTGATACTGAAAGTCTGCGATTGACGCGGTTTCTGTTCTTTGCTACATTTCTTTGTTTGGATTTTGTAACGCCATCCATATGGGTCCATTTAAGCTAACATGAAACTTGCCAACTTCGATTCGCAAACATACTCGTCGAAAACACAAATATAATGCCCACTTCTAACAATAGAAAAGATGTCTGGAGGTGAAATATTATGAAATGAAACGTTGCACCAATGAAAATCACCACCATATGTAATCTGAAAGAATTAGTCAAAATAATTTGGACACAAAAAGTCAAAGATGATCTGGGTAAAAAGGCCGTAGCATCAAAATACTTTCATCAAATGAAAGACGTAGAATAAAATGAAGAACAGAGAGATGGCGGGTGAACAGCGATAAGAAGAAAGAAACTGATAAAGCAAGAGAGTGAAGAAAAGAAACGAGTATAACAAAGGGAGAAAACTGATGGGGAGAAGGGAAATGTAGACGGGAAGAAAAACTATCCGGACAAAAAAGAAACGTGAATCTAAGAAGTAAAATAAAAACAAAGGAAGAAAAGACTATCCTGGGTAAGACGATAAATTACATCCAACAATCCTCTGAACAGGTTCTGAGTTTCATGGAACCAACCTCTAAATTGCTGGTGTTCCCAGGTCCACTTTGACCTGGGATGGATACACCTCTTAGGGTCCCAGCTATTGGCAAATAGTTGACACCATACTGGGGTCGAAACACCATGAAAGTGTAAAAATAGGTGTTATAGTGGAACACACCTATTCTATAGTTAATAGACTCTCCCACCTATAATAAGTAGGAGTAGTAAGAGTAACGAGGGATCGCTCTGTGAGTTAGTCGCTCAGTCGATGCCGAACGACTATTAGTCGGATACTAAAGTATCAGCGACAACAACTAGATTACTCTGCGTCATACCTATTATATGAAGTTCCTAACGTTTTGTACGTCGAACCTATTTTAGGACCGACTTAGTACAAATAAAAGCCTCCACTGTGAAATCACTCCATAACAATAGGTTTTAATACCAGCAATACATTTTTGTAAAAGGTTATTACCAGCAATGAATTTTTAAGGAAAAAATTATTACCAGCAATACATTCATGAAAAAAATATTACCAGCAATAAAAATCTTGTCGGCATTAAATAACGCATTGAGGCTGATATGCCGTAAAACACACCAACTTAAAAAAAAAAAAAAAAAGAAGCTACCCTGGAACAGGATTGAACGCAGACTGATAAACGTTCTCATGAAAAATCCCGCTTGTTACTCGCCGCGAGCGATGGACAACAACGATTGTTTGATTTCATCTCGTTCCGTTCTTATGCTATTCTGTCTTGATGAAACAAAATCATTCGAAATTGATTGGACACAAACAAACAAAAAAAAAGGAAAAAAAGCGGCAACACAGTATTGATCTACTGGCAAAATATTTATTTTTCGAACGATTCTCGAACAAATATAGAAACTTCACACACAATAGGAATTTGTGCTTAAGGACAGGGACTGGGGGGGACTTCATCGCTTCTGGCGTAAGAAACTAATACATCCAAACTTTGTGTGAACCGTTATTTCTTTCCATATATTTCTATTATGAAATATCGATAAAGGCCTGGAAAAAGTAAACTGTAACAATGAAAAGACGCGAGAGATTGATGTCGAGTGACAGCGTCAGATCATTTTTTTTTTATCAGCTGTCAATGGTTCTGTATTTGCAGCAAATAAATATCTGTCCGACAAGATAATATTGTAGAATGTGTTCACATAAATAAAAATCTATACAAATAAATTGAAGTGTCTGTCTGCTCCCTATAGACTCAGAAACGACAAGATGGATTTCAACCAAAATTGGCATGCCGATAGGCTATGAACTTGTGAGTGTTATAAATTCTATAAAGTTCACCTAGATCAACCCAGAAGGTTTTTTTTTTAAAAAAGATCAAAGAAGTCATTTCCCATGAAAATTAAATATTTATTCCCACATAAACATGATAGTAAGGGAGCACTTCGATGTGATGCAGTAATTAGCAAGTTTGTCTCACTAGATCAAATACGACTGAATAGTGAATTCGATCCTCACTGGGTGGTTCATATTTTCAGCCACATCTAAGCTGTGCTTAGAAAATCACCAGATGATGGTAAGGGAGGTAAATCAACATTTAGTAATAAATTAATGCGTCATTTTAAAACTCTATACAAATAAAATGAAGTGTCTGTCCTTTGTTTTAGACAGAATTCGCTCGAGAGGAACGCCAGCTACCTCAGCTAGGAATAAAATGAAATAAAAATATATTTCAGTCCTTAAGGTCACATGGCGCAGTGGATAAAGTCGTTGGTTAGATTCAGTGACAGGACGCAAAGAGTTGTGAGTTCAATATCTGGTTAAGGCAGTGGAGAACTTGGAGAAGGGAATTAACAGGAGATAACTGATAACTGACATCCATGGCACGTAGAACTAGAACAGTCTACCCAAACCAGCGAAATAAAAGGTTCAGTTCGACATTCCAACCACCTGAAGAAGGCCAGAGCGTTGTAATAAATATGGCAACAAAGATGAGGACTATAGTCCGAATAGTGTAAATAATTTTTCAGGAATGGTGATAGGCGAATTCTCATTGTCTTGTGGAGAGACCCTTTCATACCCTTTAATTGTTCTTTTAGGGCTTATCAACGTTTTGCAGGTTATTAAAACTAAAAAAATCTTTTAGATTGTAAATATTTTTTGGCGATAAAAATGATTTACTGATACTACTATTTAACCCAAAAATGGGGGAAGATGAGGTAGATTCATGCCTTTCCAAGGATATTTTGACATAAGTGAATATAACAAACCCGATTGGAATTCGAACTCAGCTCTCCAATTTTTAATTCCGAGCCGTTATCCATTACATTAACCGTACATCCAAACATATAGCACCTGGTACATGAATCTCTCGATTAGTGCGGCTAATATGTAAATCGGTAACTATAAAAAAATCTATTTTTATCTACTATGATTAAACTGAAAAAGGTTATACCGCACTAATCGAGTATTATGTATGCACTAAACATGTTGGTATATAAACCTTTGAG
>CAHIKZ030004764.1:870000-955000 GCA_903632075.3 Acanthosepion pharaonis | reverse complement strand
ATTTATATTACAAAAAGTAGATTAGTAAAGTTAATGATATAAAAAGGCATAATCCCTTCGCAAACAAAATTTCAAAGCTGCATTAAACTAAAAATCACTCGATGAATGTTATGATCCTTGTTTTTAAAGATTATAAGCTGTATAAAGTCTTTAAGGTATTTTCAACTGTACATTCAGTCATCTTCGGGCATGGAAATTATTTTGTTTTTGGTAAAATTCAGGTAGCATCCGAGACGAAAAAATGAAATGCGAATTAAAATATATATATTTTTTTAAATGTGTTATTGTTAACTGATACAAACTTTTGGAGTGTGGATTAGTTCTTTAAATATATTCATTCATCGAGTGATTTGAAGGTTAATGCATCTTTAAATTTTGGTTTGCGAAAGGATTTCGCCATTTTATATCATTAACTTTACTAATCTACTTTTTGTATGAATGATTCATTGTAATATAAATTGAACTGCACCACATATTTGATTTAAAAGAACTAATCTGACATGCAAATTTTGGGGATAACAACTGAGACATTACTGTATTTATTGAAAAATTTAGATCATGCCACATTGACTAATAATCTCCGACAACAAAAAAATTCTCAAACTGCAATTTATTAAAAAAAACGCATTCTCTTAAATTTTCAAAAAATTCAAACATAGCGTTCCGACTGCACGTTCCAAAAGTGTGTATCCGTTATCAATAACACATTTAAAGACAAAAACAAAAACAAAAAAAAACAAAACATATTTTGATTCGCATTTAATTTTTTCGCCTCGGATGCTACCTGAATTTTATCAAAAACAAAATAATTTCCATGCTTGAAGATGACTGAATGTACAGTTGAAAGTACTTACGTATTAAAGAAAAGACCTTATGCAGCTTATAATTTTTAAAAACAAGGGTCATAACATTCATCGAGGATTTGTAGGTTAATGCACCTTTAAAATATTTTTTGCGAAGTTATTTCGCCATTTTATGTCATTAACTTTACTAATCAATTTTTTTGTATGAATGATTCATTGTAATATATATATATATATATATATATATATATATATATATATATATATATATATAAATTCTGATCATATAATTCATCTAATTTTTTAACTACTCCTTTGTTTTTGTTATTTAAAATAATTTTTTTGAAATCTTATATAAACTCTTTTTGATAGAAGGAACAAACGAATGATCCTATTAGATTGAATCATTAGTAATGAACGTTTTAGGGAAACAACTGTAAAGACCAATATATACGTGGCAAGTAAGAATAATTTAGGCGTACCCTATCATACCTTAGGTTTTGATCGGCAGTGTCAGCCTACACAGTGGATTAAAGAAAAAATGTTGTTCTCGTCCATGACAACGCAAGGGCTTTTATGCAATAAGAATAATACAGGAAGAAAAATTTGGAAGTCGGTTGGTCTGTTCTATCCCAACTCCCCATATTCACCTAACCTTGCACCGACTAATATAAACTTTTTTTCGATCGCTGCAAAAAGTTTTGATGGGGCGGGGGAACTTTCTTTAATGAAAACCAGATTCAAAAGTTTTTCGAAAATGTTTTCCCCTAAACACTTACGAAAGGTATGGAAGAGATGTTTGATAAGTGGCAAGAAGTCATTGTAAATAATGAGGAATATATTACTGAATAAAAAAAAATGTAATTGTTTTTGCGTTTTTTTGATGAATAAAGTCTATAAACAAAAATCAAAATTATTTTTGACTCCACCTAATCGTCATCCCAGACTGTTTATATTTATCTATTGGAAGATTTGTTGTGTTTTTCGTGCGACTAAATTTCTTCTTAACGTCTAAATATTTTATATTGGATCGAAGGAATATTCTCAATTTTTGAGAATACCTCGCACACTGTCCGTTCTTTTCTATATGTGACCAACAATCGTCTAGCATATTGTCGGAATGTACATAATGCAACAACCTTTTATTTACACATTTACATTCTGTCTAATGCCATCTTTTATATATTATCATCTTATATATATATATATATATATATATATATATATATATATATATATATATATATATATATATATATATATATATACGAACAAAGCGCTCGGATAAAAGACCATTCAAACAGTTTTTATAAATTTATCATCCGAAAAGAAAAAATATTAGATCGCATGAGAAATTGTATAAAAAACTAAACAAATCACCTTGTCTGTCGTAATCAATGAAATGTGCATGAAAGAAGAATTTCTGCCTAACTACACAAATTTCACATATATATATCTATATATCTATATATATCTATATCTATCTATCTATATATATATATATATATATATATATATATATAATGTCATCTATTATAATAATGTTTCGACCGTTTTGTTCTTCAGCCTTCATTATGCGTCTATTGATACAAGTCACCTTTAGAGGATTTCAAATCTCGACAAAAAAAAAAAAAAAAAAATCATTCCGAGAAATCCCGAGACATGGAAAGGAAACGAGAACCATCTACTTCCATATATTAAATAAAGGTTTCGGGTCGAAATTCGCATGATGTTAAACTGTGTGTGGGAAATAAAATTTGTGTTATGCACAATCGGTTAAGAATTTGGAAGCACTTGGACGGGCAGAACTTTGAGGCTAACAGCAATAATAAGATAAAAAAATTGGAAAAAAAAAAATTTTGTAAGGGTCACTTTGAAGTGTTGTATGGTTAGCAAGCTTGTCTCAGTTAAGTCTGAGTTGTGAGTTCGATCGTTCTGTGTGTTCCACACTTTCAGCCTTGTGCTGCATCTAAGCTACGCTTAGAACATCATTTCTTCATCTCAACGGGATATAATGGATAGCAAGTTCGATCCTCTCTGGGCGTTCTATATTTTCAATCTTGTGCGACATCTAAACTAAGCTTAGAAAACCAGCAGGACATTGTAAGTCCTTGAGAGCATCTTATTTAGTTGCCATGTGAATAAGTTTGTTGTGTCTTTCTTGTACAGTTGTTGAGGTCTACGCATTCTTTATGAGGCCTTGACATTCATTCGTATTTTCCTTTATGTGCCAAGCCTTCAAAACGTGCGTGATCATGGTTCTCCACAAGTTCTTTTTTATTGTTCTAAGTAACTTCCTCCTTTTTGTTCTGAGAGTCATCCACACAAACATATCAAGTTACTCTTGCTTCTCTTGTCTTCAGCATATCCTATGAGTGATAAATTCTCCCTGACCCCTTTCATCATTAAAGGGACCAGAAATTTTAAATGTCTCTTTTTGATTTGTAGTACCAGTGCCTTTGTACCAGTCGCATTAGTTACCAGCAAATACAAGTAAATCCATATTTTAATATCAGGGAATGAAAAAACGTTAATCCAGTGTTTGTAACAAGGTCATTTTCCGTAGTATGTTTATTACAAATAGTAATAATGGCCGGCTACACGATACCGAGCAGACCTTTTGCCGACGCCGGTTCAGACACATCTGCGTTTGTTCAACACCTACCAAACCCACCTGCGTTTTATACTGTAACTATGCTTAGCGGAACGTCTTTACAGTTTCTGGAAGAGAGCGCATACTAGTTTAAGCAAAGCCAGTATGCTCTAACTCTCGGTCACAATGACTTGTGACTCCGTGCTAACACAAACATCGAGGGCTTTCAAACAGTTTTTCCCTATCCAGTTTAATTCACAAGTCTTGTCTTAATCGTGGTAGTGTATTTAGTCACTTTCCAAAGGTTTTCGTACGCTGGGATCGTCTTCCCAGGTGGATAACATCAAGAAAAATGAACAGGCCACCTTCCTGAAAAATCGACTATGGTAAGATTCGAAACCAGATCTCATGGTCGGAAATCGAACGTACTAGGCATTCGGTAACGTGCCAATTTACTATAAATACACACACACACACACACACACACACACAGAGGTTGCGATGTGTAAATTGTCGCCATTTTATATATTTAATTTCGCGCATGCGCGTTGTTTGTTTTTCATTTTGTCGACTGCACAGTATAGTAGGGTCAGTTGGGCACCGTCTGTGAGAAAAAAAAAAGACAAAATTCACTCCGCCAGAAATTTGAAAACAGCATGCTGTACTATTTGACATTTACGCCGGTATCTCGAATATAAACATTTTGATCCCAATTTGAAGACATTGCAGAGGATTCAGAAAGAGCTGGATGAGTCTAATGGTGATTACGAAAGTACGCAGCTCGGAAAACTCACTTTTGATCGTTCTGGTGGGAACATTTGTTTCTGAGGGTCTCAGATTCAAAACGGAGGCCTATATCAAATGCCTTGAGGAAGTAGTGCTGTCCTGGATCAAGAGAGTGGCACCAGAACTCTGTACCATGCCACACACAAGCATGAGAAGCCAGTCATGGCTGTCAAGCAATTTCTGCGACCAGATCATACCTTACATCTGGCGACCCAACTCCTCAGACTACAACATCCTTTATTATGCATCGGGTGCAGATGAGCGAAAGCTTAACAAAACTTCTTGTAACACAAAAAATAAAATGAAGGCAAGGATCATGGCAGTATTCACCAACTTAAACAAGGAGACCGTCCAGAAGAGTTGCAGGAGAAGTCTTTTGGAGGCCGTGGTTGCACCTGTATGTGCGTGTATATATATATATATATATATATATATATATATATATATATATATATATATATATATATATACATACATACATACATACATACATACATATATATGCATTCTTTTGAGGTGTCTTCTAGACTCGATGAATTACTTAATTATGATTATTTCAAATCCTCTTAATTATTTCTATCTGTATATCCTTGCTTGAACCGGCTTCTAATGCTCTGGACTGAGCAGCTTGGGGATAGTAGTCATAGCTTGTGGAGGCACAGTCCTATGTGTAAAAGAGAAACTCGGATGAGTTCCACCACGGAATATGTGATCGAGCGGCGCTATATCGAGTCTGATTCGTTACCTCTTCGTCGCCGAGTGACAGTTGGTATGGCGCTTGCTTCCTGTCGTAACTGTTCGAATTTCAATTCTCGGTAGTGGATGCGCACTGCTGATGAGTCCCAAATATAGGAAGAAACGGTGCTTTCTGCATTCTGCTGAGTTTTCTTCTAGACTCGATGAATTAATTATGATTATTTCAAATCCTCCTATATATATATATATATATATATATATCACTAATCCTGCAACTCCGAAAATGTCTGACTCTGGCACTGCGCGCAACAAATTATCTGGTATACTATTAGTTCGTGTTGAGAGTTCGATCCGCGAGAGTATTCAATTACTGGTGACCTTGTGTCAGAATACACTTAGGTATATACCGTGACGTGATGACTGTGACGGAACTTTGGTCCTCACTAGGTGCCGCACTTGATTTATACGCATGTAATCAGCATGAACATCTCTCTCAGCGTGATGATTTGCCAACTATCCAAGCAAAAGTATGCAGTGAGTTCGATCCTTGCAGATGCCCCATTATTTTGACCTATTTCTAAAGCGATGGTTAATAAGCCCCTGTCCCAGATCAAATTACTTTTGTATTGTGTTCAAAGCTCATTGAGTTTCCTAATGATTTACAATTATGTTCACCCTGAATAAGGCCCAATAGCCACTTGAGGTAGAGGGTTACAGAGTAAGAGGCATCATTCTAATGGCAACAAGACGCAACGGGTCACCGGAAGTGAAAGAAGGACCCTATCTACTTCTATTGAGGAAAACAAAAAAAAAATAGATCGTAAATAAAAGTTAAGAGTTTTAAGCGGAGACGTTAGAAGTATAGAGTTGAAGTAGACTTTAGAAAGAACTGGAAACTCAGTTCTAAACAGGAAACAAGAGAGAAGCTTCTACTTCTGTTCAAAATACCGGGAGGAGTGTTATCCGGGCGATAGGCGAACCTGTCTAATCTTAGATTAATACTATGGCATTATGTCAGTTGAGTACATTCGCAGAAATCGTGGAAGGAACAATATATAATATATCTAATGCTGACTTCGACGTGGTGGGATGGTTAATAATCTTGTCCCGCTAGATCAATTACGGCAGACTTGGAAGTTTAAATATCTGGGATGTGTCTTGACAGAGGACGGTAAATGCGACACTGAGATCCGTAAAGGTATTGGGACGGCCAAGGACGCATTCCAAAAGCTGGGCAGAGTATTGCGACACAGGAGGATTTCTTTGGCAACGAAGAAAAGAATACTGAGCTGTTAGGTGACATCTGTCCTTCTTTACGGCAGCGAATGTTGGATGATTTCCTCAAAGAGGAAGAAGAGACTTGAGATGTGGTTCTACAAAAGGATGCTAAGAATATCATGGACTGAGCGTGTGAGCAACAATGAGGTCTTAGAGAGGACGCAAACAAGAAGGAGGCTTATACTTAATATCAGGAAGTGGCAACTGAAGTTCCTGGGACACATAATGAGAAAAGAGTGCCTGGAGAATCTGATACTCACAGGTCGAATAGAGGGAAAGAGAGACAAGGGAAAACAACGTGTGACATACCTGGTGGACTTAAGCAAGTGGATGATAGAACGTGGTCTGGGGGAGGTAGCAGAAGGAAGAATCTTATTGAGGGCTGCAAGAGATAGAGGGAGATGTGGAGAGCCATGATCGTCTACGTCCTGAACGGACATGGCACATAGAAATAAAAAGTTAGTTCGATCCTCACTGGGTGATTCATACTTTCGGCCTTGCGTTACATCTAAGCTTAGCTTAGTAAATCAATGCGCACTTTGTGGTAGTGGAATGCTTAACAAGCTTGTATCGTTGGATCAACTACGACAGAATAGTGAGTTCAATCCTCACCGGGTGCTCCATACATTCAGCCTTGTGTCACATCTAAGCTACGCTTAATAAATCAGTATAATAAATTTTCGTAATTATGGAATAAATAAGAAATAGCATTTTCTCTGCAGAATCTATCTTAGATATCTATAAGTCTACCATTCTTTCATGCTTAGAATATTGCTGTCACATATGGTCCGGTTTCCCCTCTTGAGTTCCTTGATAAAATCCAAAGAAGAATCAGCAATATTATTGGTCCTGATCTGGTTTCAGTCACTTTCTTACCGTCCTAAGGTTGCTTTGTAATCGCTTTTGTACAATGTCAAGGCTTGACGGAGAGGACTGTGTAGCACCAACTCTGATATGACCGTAATACTTCATTCTTGGTATTTGAAAGAAAAATGTGGGTAATTCTTTATTAAGTTAGATTTCAGTCTGTTCTTCCACTATTGAGGCAAGCACTTGAATGCAGAGTAGACAAAAACAGAACAAAAGGGCTTCTTAAGAATATTGTAGCAATTATCAGTCCCAAGTGACAAATACCATCGAAAACGCTTTATTAAAATATCCTAAAATTATTACAGTGTTAAATGTCCCGCTTCTTGTTCAACAATTACAAAAGGAAAAAAATATATATATAAAAAGAAAAAAAATGCACTCAAAGTCTTTGCCAATAAAAACGAAAGGCGTCAACCATGTTTAGTTAAGGGTTAGGAGTGGCAGCAACAAGTCGAATTCATTCGACCTAGCAGATATTCAGTCGGAAAAAAGAAAAGAAAGATGTAATTTTGTTTATCTTTGTGTCCGTTCTCCGTTTAAATATTGCAACTGTTTAAACTAGCAACGAAGTAATTTCAATTGGAACTATCAATTTATTTATCTTACTTTTATTTATTTATTTGTTTTTTTGTCCATCTGAGGCGGAAGGATTTTTGCTACGTTTTGTGTGCTTTGGCCTATTTAAGTAATTCTCCAACGCCAGCAAACCAACGTAGAAGATAATAACACCAATCACATAATAGGCGAAAGGATGTCTTCTTATGTTCTGATTATGTCAATACAAAAGGTAGCGACCTTTGTGTTGTGTGATCTTCATATGAAGAGTCTTGAATAAGGTGTGAAGTGGCAGCTTGTGCGTAAAGGAGAATGGGCGGTTTAGCTGAAGTTTGGTTAATCTAAAAATTTATCGTGTAGATATTGTCAAAAGAATTGTTTCTTTTACATTGACGAATCTATAACAACAACGTTGCGAAGAATAACTACTATTTTCTGCCGTAGGGTATTGAGCTTGTTGAATCACGGGTCTTTCTTTAATACTAACAGATTTCTCGCTGTAAAGCAAGATAAATATTTAATTAAATTCTTTTTAGATTCAAGTATTATAATGCACAGTGGATAAAAGAATAGCGGTTTGAATTGTGTAATCGCAGAGCCGAGTTCGAATTCCAGTCGTGTTCATTACGTTCTCTTACGTGCTAATACCCTTGGGAAAAGTATTAATCCATCTTTTCTCTCTCCTTCCAGCTATGGGTAAATAGCAGGGCAGAGTGTAGCTTTGGGTGGCAACAGGATTAGAAGAAAGAAGAACTTTGAATATAAAATCAGCCTGAAGAGGTATCAGCTCCGTCAGCCGATCTTATCCAGGAAACACCACAGTAGATACCCCTACGGCTCTCACGGTTTATGGATCTCATGATCATGACTATAGTTGATTAAGACCGAGGAGAGTTCAAAAACTGACTAGGCAGCTTCGAAGGTGATTAATTATTCACTCAAACAACTTCTTTGCTACTTAGAAAACTTTTATAGTCTCTCATTACTCTATCGCTATTTCCATTGCAAATGTTCAGACGAGCTACATTATTACTTCCAACACTTCAGAACTTCACATCTAGGACCCGCGGTGGTACGTTTACGGCCTCAACTTATCCTCTTTCCTTTCGTATTCCATTGGTAAGGAGGAAGTTTCACTCAGAAAGCTTCTTCATAGAACTATCACTTTGTAGACTCATGAAAGAATGCTCTTCCGACCACTACAACCTCAACCTTTTCTAGTTTAGGGTCAACCGTTTTCTACATATCCTCATAATATGCATTTCGTACCTCTTCTCTTTACGCCCTTATAACAACTTCATTCAGTAACCCTCTACCTTGAGTTACTCTTGTGTCTTGTATTTGGTTAACAATAATATATAAGAAAAGCTTTTCTTTTACTTAATACTCTCGCTGTTATCGACGTACTTATAAGTCATTATGAAACTGACATTGTCTGTTGTCGTCCATATATGTTATAAGCTACCAAGCACTTAGTGTTATTTCAAAACCAACGTAGACATATAGTAGCGTACAATGCGATCTGTTTTCAGACATATTTTTTATTATATTGCGTATTTGGGGCAACAATTAGTTTAATCTGTACTGCAGGGTATCCAAACGAAATCAAAATGGCGGTGCCTATTAGAAATCGCCTTCACTCTCTTTATAGTCATTTATTCCCATGAAAAAGAAAATTTCCTCTTTTTTCGTAAAACGGGTCATCACAGTAAGGCTATAACAATGCAGCAATGAATGTGTTAAATGCACAATTTATATGCATGCATATTTTGAATGTGTATTTTGGAGCATACGCAAAAGTTCTCAGCGCCATCAATTTTTTTTCGTATAGACGAAGACATAGTAGAAAAGCATTTGTTTTTTTTAATTAAAATTAAGAATGAACGCTGAGAAATTTGCACACACTTGAGATAAGGCCGTCTTATACGTGCTAAGTTTGCGTAATTTCTATTGGAGCCAGGGGAACTTCGACGTGTGTTAGCAAGATAGTCTCGCCAGATCAGTGAGTAGTGAGTTCGATCCTCACTGGGTGCTCCATCTTTTCGGTCTTGTGCCAAATGTAGGCTGTATTTTGAAAACCACCACTGGGTACTTCAATTATGACTGAGTCATGAGATCGATCACTCCACACTTCCGGTCTCGTGACACATCTAAACTATGCTTTGTAAATAATCATATTCCCCTCTCCCCACAGACAAGATTGTATATATGGGGATTACTTAGAACTTCATAGAGATTCTGACGCATTATGGTGGACGGTTGATAATGGAGAGCGGCTCAGATTGAGGCCGAGTTCGAATTTCAGTTGAATCCGTTACATTCACTTACGTGATAAAAGCCTTCGGAAAGATACGAATCCTCTTCTTCTCCCCCCTCCCAGCTATGGGTAAATAGAAGATAAATAGCAGAACAGACCGGGTTCTATAGCCTTGGATGGCAACTGGTCTATCGCAGAAGAAAAAAAAATCTGCCTCGGAAGATACATGATCGCCTAAGCGTGTATCCCGCATGGCACATAACTGACTTAGTAAGAATGTGTTGTTTCAGTGTATGGAATATTGCAGTTTGCTTGAGTCGGTCATTGAAACAAGGTACGTTCAAAGATAAGACATTTTAAAGACCAGCCTTTCCCCATCCGCCTTTTGGCCTTGTGCTACATTTCTGCATTTCAAAGAATAAATATCACTTTCGATTTGGAGCTAGTGAACTTGTGATTTTGGAAAAGTGTTGATAAGCCCACCTCGCACTGATGGTTACAGCAAACCAATCTTTACAACCTGTGTTTGTTACTATAACCGACTAAGATATGTTTAGTAATAACAGTACTCAAATAGAAAGATATTTCAATAAAGTAAAAAAATGATTTTTTATGCTTGGTCACTTGTTAAGTTAGGATGAGACAATAAGTAATACTGTTCATAATGAATCAAAGAAAATATATAAACATCCGAACAATGTTGGATATAGGCATCACTTATTCCATGAATTATTCAATCTGTGTCTTTTTTAAGATTGCCAGATGTGTCAAGTATAAATGCTACTTGGTAAAATTTGTGTCAGAGGGACGGATTTTCACTTGACACCGCTATTACCGTATGCTCCCACGATAATTTTTGTTGGTTTTGAAAGCTGTTTTTAAAATTTTAGTAAAACTCAAATCTATGAAACTAAATCTATACATCTTCTCATTCCCGAGAATTGACAAAAATATATTAAATACTATATATATATATATTAGTCTATTTATTTGTATTTACCCAACGCCCCAACGAGGTCAGGTTGTGACATAAGGTGGGTTTAATGTGGGGGAACCCGAGTGCGTACACCCGGGCTAGGAACAAAAATTATCCGCAGCTCCCGCAACCGTCGGTTGAGCTGACCTCGGTGCGAGCACCGATCCCTCTCTCCTGTGCAATGAGAGGCGCAGCCTCGGGCAGCTGTTTCACAGGGCTAGGGCTAGTATTAGTCTATTTAGAAGAATATTTTTTATTTATTATAAAGATATGTGAACCAACTACAATGTAATGCTTATTAATTACCATATTATAAAGAAATAAGTATTTAAAACATATTCATAAAATTATAAACAAGGAAATTATTTGTGATTGAAGAAAAATTGAATAAATATATAACTACCAGTAAATGTAACTTATAACATTGTAACTTGAAAAAACATTTTCTTGGTATTTCTTTCATTTTCTCTCGTGACACAAATTCACTAAACAGGCTGAAAGCCAAGAAAGAAAAAAAAAAAAAAAAAAAAAAAAAAAAACGAGCTATCACCAAAAATTCGCTAAAAATAAAAGCGACGTCATGAAAAAAAAAAAATGCCCCAAACATAATAAAAACAAACTTTTATCATCAAAATGTTTGTTATTATCAAAAGAAAAGATCAAAGTGTTTTTGATGTATTATTGTTTATACATTTTTAGAACCTTAGAAATTTTGGTTAAAAATCTTGTTTTTCTGTCGTCAACAAAGACTTTAAATTAGTACGGGAAATTTGAGCGTTTTCTGTTTTTTTTTTTGTTTGTTTTTCTTTTTTTTTCGGTGAAAAATCGATTTGTTTTTTTTCGATGAATAATGAATTTATATAAGAAATATTTTCGTTTTCTAAAATTTTAATTAGAATAAAATAAATAAATAATTTTTTAAAGTTGTGAAAATTCTGTATTAATCTGTTGCAGTCAAGTGATATTGTTATTAAATTAAAACTGTATTTACTCATCATAAATGGAAAAGCTCACGAAAAGTCAACGGCCAACAGTATTTAAAAACGAATTTTTATTTTTATTGTATGTGTATAACCGTGTCGATGATTGTAAATCCATTCACGACATTATCAGAAAATAAAATTGCTACATACAATAAATTTTGAAATCTATTGATAATTTGATAACATTTTCTCAATAGTCGTCTTTGTAAGTTAGGCTATAATGTCAATGTACCTAAATTTAATAAAATACAGAGTTGCCAGTAAAAAAAAGCGGCAAATTTATTAGCACTTTTTTATATTTCAGGAATAGTTGACCTTTAAAAAACATGAATAAATTTCTTGAATATTCATGACCTTGAATAATCATTCGACTCTCGCGTAATTACTTAACTCTGATTGGTTCTTTTATGATTGATTAATTGCTGCTCGATCTTTTGACTCGTCACTTAAAGGTTAATTGCAGACAACTTTCGTCTTTCGTTCTGCCCTTCTCGTATGGCTAAACGACTCACTGATTTTGAGCATCAAGTTATCGTACTTTACAACGAAGAACATCCAACGTGGGGATTGACGAAATGTGCAGAAATTCTTCCTGAATTTTTTAGTTACATCAGTTGTCTCCAGTTTTCAGCAGTTGTCTTGCGTCTTTCTGAATTGACCGCCTTTTTTACTGGGCTCCCTATATTAGATTGCTTAAAATATTCTCTTAAATTTTTAAGATTGCTATGTATTAAAATTATGGTAAAAAAAAAATGACGTTCATGTTATATTCTAGTAATTTAATTCTGTTCTACACCCCTTCCTTATATTTGCCAAACACCATGCTGTAAATAAATTACTCAACGGGTCAGAAAAAAAAACCACCCCTTCCATATTAAGAAAATGCTTTTCTGTGGTATTTTAAGCTAAAAACAATATTTGTTTCAATTCGGATTAGGTAAATTTTCAACCAACTAATATATTTTACTTTTTAAATATTTTTAATAAAGAGAATTATTTGTATTGACATAGGAGTCATTATGTACAAATTTATAGATTTTATTAATAGGGAGGAAAAAAGATTCCAATCAATTTAAATTCGGTTTGAAATACTCCGAAGTATTTTGCTTAGCGGGAATATTATATTTAATCTATAAGCTTGGAATTAAAACCTAAAATAAAGCTTTAAGAACTATTTTGCATTTTTTGAAAGACATTTTAAGGACAGGTCACGCTTTTTTTTGGCAGGTACCTATATATTTGGATTTTATTAACAATAACATTTATCTAAGGAGTACTCTGTAATAGCGATGTCAGGTAAAACCGTCCTTTTGACTTTTTTCTGAGACGTTTGTTAAACTTTATCAGTCATCCTCGATTCAAATGACTTTTTTAGTATCTAAACTTTTTCTATGCAGTAATATTATTTTGTCTCAGTTTACATATGTATATCTTCTTTTATGTGGCGTGTCCCTTTAGAATGTTGAAGATCATGGCTCTCCACAATTTCCTGCTGTTTGTAGCTCTTATATACAACTGATGACTCATCTGAATTTAATTTTGAACAGGATGACTAACATTTAAATTTGACAAATTTGGCAAGCCAAGTATCGACTTTGTTTCTTTCGTCACAATTTTACGACTTTCTTCTTCTGCATAGTTGGGTGTATTTTTAATTTAAAATGCCATATCCATGGCTCTCCACGGATTCATTTTCTTTATTATTTCATGAATTGTCATGTCTTCTTGGGAAAGATTTATCATTAATTCTTTATCGCTATTTTCTATCCCTTTTATTATTTTTTTAAAAATCAATTTGTCCCCATGGAATAATTCTATATCTGTCTATATTTCTGAGATGTGATTAAATAACATACTATCGTACATTACTTTTTTTAAAGAATAAAATGGTGAATATGTGATTAACATGTTATCGTACATTACTTTTCTAAAGAATAAAATGGTGAATATGTGATTAAATAACATGTTATCGTACATTACGTTTTTTAAAGAATAAAATGGTGAATATGTGATTAAATAACATGTTATCGTACATTACTTTGTTTTAAAGAATAAAGTTTTCTAAACAAAAGCGGAAATTTTTTAATGACTCAACTAATCCGAATCATTCATAGAATCATGTCATCGCCTCATCTCAGAATTTTTAGGCAACATTAAGACCTCTGTTTGTATTGCATTTCCATTCATCTGCTTCGGTTCTGTGGACACCGATTCTTTCATTGAGGGTTCTCAATTAACGCTGAAACATTCCTAACCGCTTGTCACTCCAAAATAAATATGCTTTGACTTATACGTGACAGTAACTTCCCTATGGGATGGGATGTCTTTAACAAGCAGGTGAGTGGACTGGCGTTATACGGTTTGGATGAGTCAAGTGATTTAATCAACCGGGATTTATATCGGCGAAGGTTCACTGCCTGCACTTACAAATTGAGAGTGATTGGCAACGGAAGATCATCTAGTCAAAGACGCAAGAGAAAAAAATGAACAAATATCATCCAAGGGCAGATAATTTAAGCAACGTGTCATTCGCTTCTACCAAATGATAAGTGAAGTATTTGGCTTCATTTTTTTAAAAAAATATTCTTATTTCGATTCATTTATTTATACAATCTATTTATGAAGAATTTATACATTCTATTCAGTTTTAAAAATATTCTTGTCATAACGTAAAAAAAAAAAACGGAAATTAAATTGGCCTTAATATGTAAAAATATATATAAAGTAAATAAAAAAACTCCAAATAAAATACGGACCTATTAGCTGGGACATCAGAATACGCCGAATGCACCTTTGCCCCGATCAAGAGGCATTGATGGGGCGTGGAATCAACTCTTCATTTCTGATGCTCCCAGACCCACCCTGAATCGGGGTGGTAGCACCTGCTCGGGCCCCAGCTATGGGCAAATAGTTAGTCCCTAAATTGGGGTTAAAACACTATGAAAGTGTAAAAATATGTTTTGATACCAGAAATAATTTTTTCGTGGAAAAATTATTACAGGCAATACATTGTTACCAGAAATACATTATTAAAGGAAAATATATTACCAGAAATAAATTTTTGAAGAAAAAAATATTACCAGCAATACATTTTTGGAAAAATATTACCAGCAATAAAAATCTTGTCGGTATTAAATAACCCATAAAGATTGATATGCCGTAAACCAAACCAAATAAAATAAAATAAAATAAAAAGCGATTTTATTTTGTCTGGGTGCAAATCATTATCCCTTTTCTTTAAATGTCAAGTAAGATATAGTAAGTAAATAAAATGTAAAGTATTAAAAAATATATAACGCATAATTTCTAGAAGCCTGGTTTGGTATGGTAATATTTTTCCAAAAAAAGTATTACTGGCAATATTTTTGTCCAAAAGTGTACTGCTGGTAATATTTTTTTCTCTAAGAATGTATTGCAGTTAATTTTTTTTCCCAAGAATGTATTGCTGGTAATAATTTTTCTTGATAATAGTTTTTTGCTTGACATCGCTATTACAGAATACTCTTTAGGTAAATGCTATTGTTAATAAAACCCATATAGGTGGAATGATATTACGTAGCCGGTCAACACTCTTTTCTTTCTTTATACCCACATTTTCTTGTTTCTTCATACCTTGTTTAGCTTTTTGAAGGTATCTTTCGCTATCCCACTGCGCCTTCAGAGACTTAGGTTATTTTTTCTGTCGCCTTTTTTAACACTTCCTAGACAGTTAAATTTCTGTACTTGCTTGATTTCGATGTGTCCGGTCTGATCTTCACATTTTGGGCTGTTCCTCTTAATGACAACCCTACAGCCTGTCTTCTTATAATTGATAGATAGTCCTTTCTTCTTGCTTTCCTTTACTAAGTTGTATAGGAGTTCCTGCAGTTTTACTTTTGTGTCTACCATTAACATGATATAATCTGAGTATCTTATGTTGTTACCTTATTTTGACGAGTACGATGTACAAGTAAAACTGTGATACATCATAAAATTGTGATATATCATAAAATTGTGATGTATAATTAACTGTGATATATCATAAAATAGTGATATATCATAAAATTGCGATATATCATATAATCGTCGTAATTTGATTCGGTGCTTGAGAAAATCAGTTTCTTCGCATTCTAATTTGTCTTTACCTAATAAGGATTCTATGCAGGATTAGGGGTATTAAGTTTTACCAGGAGATTGAGCTCAGATGATTAAGTGTTTATGCAAATAAAAAATGCATTTGCCTGTTTATACTTTATTAAATTAGCAAATAAACAGATTTTTCGCACTTCACACTCAGAGATGACTGAGTTTTTCTGCATAATACCGATGTCATTTGTTCTGTGTAATTTTAATTAAATAAAAAAAATCCTAGCATGTTTTAAATTGCTATCTATTCGATAATATTTGTAATGAAATTGCGAAAGAAAAACAGGATTGATAGTCGTAAGGAACGTTACTGGTAAAAGAACGTCTCATCGCGACTACTGTAAAACCATTATGATCACAGAAGTATTGCAGGTCGTGCACCTGTTGCAGAAGTGGTGTTTTTAGGGAAGATAGCTTGACGGGGCTCATCGCTCTTCATGACTCGTCATTTTTAATCATGTCATTCCGAAGCAAGGCGATAAAGCCACTAAGAATAAAAAAAATTCTTCAAGAAACGTTATTGAGGAAAGAGGAAAATAAAAAGAAACCGGAAGAAAGTCCACATGCTAGAAGTGCGATTTCAACAGTAAAGTGATAAGACTTAACTGCCAATTTAATACGGCTCTTACATTCATGAAGTTAAAGTACCAAAGAGGCTTAATCGATTTGATTTTTTACGGCTTATCAATGTTTTGCAGTTTATTTCAATAACCAGAAATATTTTAGGATTGTAAGAATTCTTCGAGATAATATTTTTTTTAATGATACAAGTTCTATTAATTAATCCATAGCTGGGGGAGATGCGGTGGAGTCATACCATTCCAAAGCATGTTTGCGCGTAAGTGAATATGAAAGACATGACTGGAATTTGAACTCTGCTTTCCGATTCTCAATTTCGAGTCCTTATCTATTACGCCATCCGCACATCCAGCACCTGGTATGTCCAATCGGTCACCCATGTAGGTACTAACCAGGCTCGACGTTGTTTAAATTCGCTGATCGTACGAGAACCGGTGTTTCAACGTGATACGGCCGTAAGCCTAACAAAGAGGAAAGCTCATCTGAACCATAAGGAAAGATAATGGGAACTAATTAAATTAAGTGGTGCTCTCATAAAAACGGAATTTTTTTTTTTTAAAAAAAAAGGTGGAGAATATTTTTGCAGATTACTGTTTATTAAAACCTTCCTTTACCCACATTTATTAAAATAAAAAAAAAGTGAATTTTTATAAATTTAGAAGTGGAGGTCCTATTCATAATATAAATAAAAAATTAAATTAACCACTGATTTCTTTATATATTAAGAGCTCCAATTAACAGGAAATTGTGGGGAGCTATGAACCCCAACGTCCTGAAGGGACACGGCACATAGAAGAATTTTTCTAACTTCTGCTTTAGTATGTTGGTAAATATCGACCAGTCAACTTCCGGTTGCCTTGTAATCGGTTGGATCCTAACTCTCATAAACTGGAATAACTGATTTTTCCTAACTTAAATAACTCTTATTTTAAACTGAGCTATCTAGAATATCGCGTATTTAGTAACCATTTATTTTTATCACTTTAGAAGTGGAGGTCCTATTCATAATATAAATAAAGAGTCAATCTCCGAGTTCTTAAAGAGTTATCTGCTATTTGATTTATCAAAAAGTGTCATGTTTGAAACTGTGCTAATGTGAGTGATAATTGCGCCCTATAGATGCTATTAATTTTTTTCTCAATTTCCCAATCGTTGAGGACGAGAAGAAGTAGAGTCATGCCTCACTCAATTGTGAAGTAAAAACGAACTGTCCCAGCCAGAGTTTGAACTCGGTTCGCTTCATCTATTCTCGATATCACCAACCATATCTATTCTTATGCTATATTCCGTGTTAAGGGAATAAACACATAACACCAAGTGAATACTAGAAGAAAGGTTTATTGTACACAACAAGTACAATATGAAATACGGTACCGTTATACATACAGATCAATCTAGTAGTGAGTGCCACTAACTAGAAGGTCGGACGTGCTTGCGTCGTCTCGCTCTCCCAGTCTCTCGTAGACAGTAGACTTTATAGGTACTTACTACCTATAGTGTAAGCATTCATGGGGGCGACCGGTCATTCCATTATCTTAGGTTGATTCAAAATTTCGATAATTTTTCTTTACACCATCTTCATATCGTCCGTGTGGTTCTAAAAGAACGTAAACAGACATACGCCATTTTTTGCCTATTTTCTATTTTTAAAAAGAATGACAATCTATTATGCAAAAATGACGTATATCGAGGAAGGTCCCCGTCCATATTTTTTCTCATCACACGAAAAAAAAAAAAAAAAAAAAAAATCTACTTTAGCACTTTTACCATCACATCAACGATATGAATTCATACCTTCAATATTCAGCCACCAAATTATTACCTGTGTCATTCTATGACATTACGCTACCTTTCAGTTAAATGCTGTATTCGATAACCAAAGAACAATTAGGACTTTTGTTTCGAAAAAAGTTCTTTAGGCAACCGTCCTCCACCCCCAAAAATAAAAGCTGTACCTTTTTTTTAAGCGTCTCACCCCAAGCAAGGCGGGAAGCCATTAGGACGCAAGTGGTTACAGAAGATTTGGAGCAAGATCAGATAGGAGTGATAGAGGAAAGGATGAGGAGAAGGGTAGTGGATAGATCAAGGCAACTGGAGATGTCGATTGACATTACATTTGAATAGTTGGAGATTATAGCTCTCAGGGAAACTGGAATAGGGAAGGAAGTTCCACAGGCGAGAGGTGCGAGATATGAAGCTATTGGAATAGAAGCGACGGCTACATTTAATAGTTTCAACAGTGAAAGGGTGAGAGCGGGATGTCAGCCTTGTAGGGCGCTTGAATTCATGAAGTCTGGGAACCAGCGAATGCAGCTCCTCGGAGTAATTACCATGAAATCGTAAATGTAAAAAAGACAAAGAGAGGTGACGACGCGTCTGAGAGAGCAACTGTAGACGAGATGACAGATCAGGGCCAATTATATTCCATATCCGCCTATGGATCTCATCAAGAACCGAGGCAAACAGAAGGGGCTCCAGACCATATATGGCAGCAATACTCCATGCAAGGGCGAATTGTTGATTTGTAGATCTTTGGCACGAGGCCGAATAGAAAGTGGGATGAAGCTGGTCGTCACTGACAAGCCTAAACCTAGCGAATCTGATTCGCGACCCATTCATTCATTACAATTTACTCAATCACCACAAGAATTCATTCATCACCATTCATCTGACATACACCACAATACAACATATTCAAGAGGGTCCTACTAAAACATCCATGACATAAAAGTTTCACAATATATACAAATGCCATTTTTTTTCTTATAAAAATAAAATATATGGCATGAAATGTGAAGGAAGGGATGAACCCAATAATGAAAATAAAATACACCAAAACATTCAACCTAGAAATAAAATAAGTTAGTAAAAACAGTTAAACCCACAGAAAAAAACGAGTGACTGTTGTCTTCTGCCAATAGGCAAAATCAAGAAACTTACCCATTAAAGACGAGGGAAGGACAAAATAAATTGTAGCGTGGGACAATCAAAAGCTGACCCAGTCAAGATAAAAAGGGGAAAAAAAAAAAAAAAAAAACTGTTTAGAGAGAAAATGCCTAAGCTTTTATAAATTTCTACTTGGTGATCTTATTCCAGTCAACAGGGGTGACATCTCCATTAAAAGCTGAGGTTGACTGAAGGTCGTGAGCTCACTTCCTGCACTGGGCAATACATTTTATTTTTATTTTTCTCTTCAACCATATTTACAAAATAATCGATTTTATCATCTTAACCCAACGCATCTTCATTAATCACAGAAAAAAAAGAAAACACACCACAATACCACATATTCAAGAGGGTCCTATACAATTAACATTTTGGATCAGAATTAGACTAATAACCGAGTAAAGTTACACACTTATTGATTTACCATTATATATATATATATATATATATATATATATATATACTGTAAACACATGCTTGAAACATTACATTACATCGTCATTCTTAAAGAATCTAACATGTCTATCTAATACAAATACATTCTTAAAGAAGTCATCCATAAATTAGAATCATGGGATACCCCACTGCGCTGAGTCCCCTCACAAAGGTAGACATCAGAACTCCCACTAGACAGACACACATACACATTACCATCCGATGCCCACTGAGACATACAAGAATTTTCACAAACTTACATACACAGAATTATCTATTGTTTTAATGCACGTGACACGTGTCTGACCAATGAGAACTGACCCAAAAATATTTGAAAATACCAGTGTTTATGTCTTTTTGTCTGTTTTCTCTCAATCTCTCATGAAGATTTAATAAAAGTGAAACATTTTAGATTGATATACATTTCCATTTGCTATTTGTCCTTTATCATTCTATCGGATTCCAATCGACGTTTGATCTGGTTCTGATCTTTTAGCTCATATACATACATACATACATATATATATATATATATATATATATATATATATATATATATATATATATATATATATATGTGTGTGTGTGTGTGTGTGTGTATAATACATAAAAGGCTGATGGTCAGAGTTGGATCAAACCAGGAAACAGTAGTATTAAAAAAGTGCTCAAACATGTGTGAAAAAACGAAAGTAAAAAATAACATGTAGAGCTTTTAAATTTAAAAATCAGGAGGTCAGTTGAATCGCTACCTTGGTTTCAACCTTACGCTGTCCCATGCGATTTTTATCAGATGACCACCTAAAAACAGCAAATTTGAAACCAAGGTCACGGATTCAACTGACTTCCTGAATTTTAAAGTGTATATATATATATATATATATATATATATATGGCTTCACTAGCGTTTACCAAGTACATGGTTCTGAAGAAAGACAACAACTTAAATAAAACAGTTCACTAGAAAGAATTGATAGACACATGCCCAGTGCTGATAATTACAGTGGCGAAGAATGAATTCAAATAAAACCTCAGAATAATAACTAATAATTTAAATAAGATAACCTTGCCTATAATTGTACTAAATCCGCCTTCAATTAGCAATTATATTCAACCTAATTACAACAGTTAATGGAGGTGTGATGGTAATCCTATTGTTCTATGAGGTCTGGGGTGTACTAGTCAAAATTTTGTGATAACACTGAATCATTATTTTCGTCAATTAGGCTTATTTCATTTAGTCACCTGTTTTATTTATGTTATCTACCTCCATTACCGTGGGGCCGGCAAGCGGTAGTCAATTCTTAGATCCGTGAAAATATTATTTAAAAATAAAAAATCACCCTATCGCCCAGTTCAATATCCTTCCCCCCACTTAGTACTGGCTTTCCAGTTACTTGTCCCAAAGTCTTCTCGTTCTTTTCCCCTCCCAGTGTCCCCTTGCATTTCCGTGGCATTCAAAGCTTTGCTTATATTGAAATGATTAAAAGAAATGAAATTCATAATGGATTCTTACAGTTCTTGGGAAATACAAAAAGAAATGAAATTCATAATGGATTCTTACAGTTCTTGGGAAATAACTTGCAAGCACAATTCTGTTACAGATTAAATTCAATATTTCTTCTCTATTTTCATTGTCTTTAAAAAATTGGTGGAGTTTATTGGAGTTCATTTAATATTGCAATTAGGAGAAAGGTCAGGACATTTTTAATGGCGAGATGTATTTGTACCCCCCCATTTCTTTTATGATGAATTCATTGTGAAGCGTGTAAAAATCTATTTGTCTATCTACCTGAAAGTGGACATTAAGGTCAATACACAGCGGCGACACTGACTGTCGCTGTCAGTGTTGACATCAGTGTCCACTTTTATATTTACATACGCTCTATCCCTGATATTCAGCACTTTTACCCATAAATATAACATAACTTAAAACTATATTTTTATCACACACACACACACACACATATATATATATACATATATAAGGGAAAATTCCCTTTTGTCTTTATTCATATTGTCCTTTTACAGATATAGTTTACATACACAAACATACACACACATATATATATATATATATATATATATATATATATATATATATATATATATATATGTGTGTGTGTGTGTGTGTGTCTGTGTCTGTGTGT
Source organism: Acanthosepion pharaonis (assembly GCA_903632075.3). Classification (NCBI taxonomy): domain Eukaryota; kingdom Metazoa; phylum Mollusca; class Cephalopoda; order Sepiida; family Sepiidae; genus Acanthosepion; species Acanthosepion pharaonis. The sequence goes on along the minus strand of CAHIKZ030004764.1, from coordinate 932,971 downwards.
GTATGTGTGTGTTTGTAGTTTGGGTAGCTGAATGTGAATTTAATCTCTAATAGGAGTAAAAAAGACATATCGACGCAACCCATCTTCGAGATGAAATCAAGCGATGGCATCACTTAAAATGGAATCGCAGCCATTTCCTACAAAATTTTATTTATTTCTTCCAAAACATTTTAAATAAACCTCCTCAATTCCACCGAAAATTCTACTGTCCTTTGGACAAATCGAAGTGAATATTCTTAATACGCTTATGGGTCTCATCCCACCCCCCAGATGACATCATAATAGACTTTGCGTTCACTCCCACACTATATCGTCAAAGAAGCCCGGTGCACCAGTGGATTGACCTGAGATGACCTCCTAGCTGTCGAGTGCAGACCCACGTGTGCGAATCTGTTGTACCTGGGATGCAGCGCATGAGAAAGGGCATCATGAAAAAAATAAATATATAAACCCCGACCCAAGATGCAGGCAGTGCTATCTCCCAGGCATCGCAGAGTAAAATGTAAGGTCCACGTTTCGAATGACAAACACTGTCCGAGAGTAACTGACGAAGTCAAATAAAATGAAAAAGTATAAAGTGTATAGTGTTAGATATGAGAAATTAAGTAACGTGTTCTCATTTGTAATGAATGACGATAGTTCATTTCACGTTCTTTCGTGATGGTTCTTTAAATCTAGGCAGAACTGAGGTAGATTTCAAAGTCACTTTCCAAATCTATGTTTTTCAAACCGTGTATGAACTTGGTACACGGGATCCGGTTATTTTTTTAACCAATGGATCAACCATCAGACCCCAGAAAAGGAAACAAATCTGATAGGAGTTGTAATTCAGTATTTTTCGATTTTAAAATATGTCGTGAGTAGAGAAAAATCTAATAAATGTTAATCTATAAAAACTACCCCCACTCCAAAAAAATTTCCCTGCTTTTACGAGCGGACTAGTTAATTTAAGTAGTGCACCTTATCTTTGTTTATTGTTCTGATAAGCTTTCCGCTTTTATACCTTGACTTCACAAATTTAAGCGCAGTACTAGGTTGGCAGTTACGTTTCATAATTTCACTGTCGAAATTGCTATATGTAACTATAATTTACATTCTAATTACAATGACGTTCACTCTGTACAAAGCCCAAGAGCCACTTTGAGGTAGATGTGTATAGAGTAAGAGGTACCACTTCAAGTAAGGGGATGATGTCACCAAGACGTAAGGGATCACCGGAAGTGAGAGAGTAGGAAAAGTTCTTAGAAGGAACCGAAAACCCAATATTAAAGAGGATACAAGGGATAAACCTCTACTTGTGCTCGAAAAACCGGGGAGGTGTAGAACCATCTTCTGGTTTCTTACTTTCCTGTTAACCACAATTTTAAATGCCATGCCAATCGTTATCTTCTGCCTCCTTGCATCCTGTTTTTCTTTATTGCCTGATAATTAGGTTGTGCACTGCTCACGTTGTATGAAGGAATCAGATTGTAAACGCGTGCAGCACTGTTAATATGATTAAGTTGCATCAGGAGTAAATGTGCAGGAAATTACTAACTGTATAAAAAGTTGAAGAGAGATCTAATAAAATGCAGCGTTAACATCAGTGATAACGCAACTCGGCGCATGGTGAGATAATTAAAGTTTTTCCTCACATGTCATGAAGCATTTTATTTGGGAAACTCTATTTAATACTCTATTTTCCAGGCGTAAATATAGGAGGCAAGCGCTTTGAAAAGCACAATAAAATGAATAACGAAAGGTTAGCTCTTCAATTTAAAATTAATTAGCATTGCCTACATGAGAGTATCACCCTAATGAAGAATTTATTCATTTCCAGCGTCCTGGGTAAGACGATAGACTACATCCGTCTCCTGGGTAAGAAGACAAACTACATCCAACAGCAAGGCCTCTGATCAGGTTTTGAGGCTTGTGGAACCACCTCTTAATTGCTGGTGTTCCCAGGTCCACACCGATCCAGGGTGGTAGCATCTGTTAGAGTCCGAGCTATGGGCAAATACTTGAGTCCCAAACTGGTGTCAAAATACCATAAAAATAGGTTTTCATACCAGCAATATATTTTTGTAAAAGGTTATTACCAGCAATGAATTTTTGAAGAAAAAAAATTATTACCAGCAATACATTTAAAAAAAAATATTACCAGCAATACATTTAAAAAAATATTACCAGCAATACATTTTGGAAAATAAAATAAAAATCTTGTCATCATTAAATAACCCATCGAGGTTGATATGCCGTAAAACAAACCGAACCAAACCATTCATTTCCATTAGTCAAACGAGGAATTTTCGTTTTCTTTTCGTATGATGTTTACCTTTTGTGGAGCCACGATGAAGTAATGGATAGTGGCTCGGCTTGAGGAATCGGAGAAACGAGTTCAAATTCCAGATGTGTTAATTACGTTTACTTACGTGTTAATATCAGTGGGAAAGGTATGAATAAATCTCTTCTTATCCCAGCTATCGATACATATCAAGACAGACTGGTTCTATAGCTTTGGGTGGCAACCGGTCTAAGAGAAAGACAACTCTGAACTCAAAAACCGTGTACGGACCGAGAGCAATTAACGCCATATTCCAGCTGCCAGTCAAGAGCTTGGAGAGGAAATGTCCGCCGTCAGGCTATCTGAAAGTCAACTGAAAAGATTATGAGGAAGAAGAACCAAAGTCTGTTTATTCTACCCTCAAGTTCCACCACCGACAATTTAAGCAGTTGTGAAGGCTAAAGAGACTGGGGTGAGGTAGTGGGCCTCGCTCTGATGAGTTTTGTGTGAAGGGATGACAGAACGAGGATGGATGTTGCTAAGAGCTACATGGAATAGGAGGTTATGGAGAGCCATGATCGTTTACGTTCTGAAGGGGATCGACATCTAGAAGAATACTAGCAACATGGCCTGGCGTTGCCCGTGCTTGATTAAAAAATCGTACGACTCATACAGCAATCGCTATCACTTGACTTTTTTTGCCGTTCCTTGCCTTTAAAGGAGTGCCCTTTGCTGTTCTGATGTTGCTACATGCCTTACTTCTTGCCTATCTCACACTGCGAATTTTTTTCTAAGCTCTATACTAAACATTAAATCTGTTACGAAAAAAGAACTAAACAAAATGAACACAAAACGACCAGCTTTAAAAAACGACTCGTAACTGGAAAAACCGAATGAAAAGAGAATTTTAACAACAAATACGTTTTCACACCCAACCCAGTTCTGCGGAATCAGAATCAACGTTGAGTTTAAGCAAGCGAATGAGCCAATTGGAGTAAAGTGCCATGCAGATTTAAATTTTTCCCACTTGTGACGAATGCAGCTATCGTTTTTTTTTTTTTGCATGCTAGCATGCTAGTTAACATTCGTGTCAGTCAGCTGTTGGCTCTCACGCTGGCCAGTAGAATCTTCCTGCCTATTCGTGGCAGCCAGCTATAGGCTCTCACCCTGGCCAGTACAAAATGGCCGAAAACTACATGAAAACTGCCGTAGAAGCATGAAAAAATCGACTATTTCCACTATCGATGGGAGTTGGGAAATGGCCTTCCCGCTAACTTGGAGCATGTGCATGTAAATTTTGGTGCAAATCCGTCGAAAATTGCGGCCGTGCATTCGTTACACACACACACACACACACACACACACACACACACACACACACACACACACACATCCTGCCTTTTATAGATAGAGATTAAAAATAATGATAACAAGCTGATATTAAAATTTATGCCCGCACATTTCTTGTGAAAGTATGAGTTTTGATTTCTTTTCTCCGAGAAAAACCCGATCTATCAAGCCGACAAGAATTTGACCAGTGAACTAAAACTCTAAGATTGTTTATCTTATATTTTAAAACGATTCTTCATTTCACATCCAACTCTCACCGCGCGAAAATCCCCCTACCTCCACGGTTCCTTTGTCGAAGTACAATTATTTACGCCTTAAGTTCCTGGAGAAAGAGAGGCTAAAATCACAAACAAACAGCTGGCGGAATAATTTGCAAAACACTACCGCCTCCTTTCGTCATATCGAAACTGGGAAAGATCCAGGCGTTCTCCTTCTCAACGCCAGATTGAAATCGGTCTGACACATTCAAATCACCGAGGGTTTACACCACTGAATTCAACCTCAAGACCTATCTCGATGTACGAATGTCAAACTGGACGCTCGACATAGAGCCCAGCTCACACAGAACGTTCCTGCAACATTGCGTTAATGAATAGCGACTTTGAATGAGAAATCGGAGATCCGAGAATTCATCTCCTCTCCAACTATGGATTAAATAGTAGGACTTTTATTTTCAGAAATCAGTATGAATCTAAAAGAAATTGTTAATTCAATATTCTCTCGCAGTAAATAAATAAATATTCTTATAATCCAAAATATATTTCGGTTTTAATTAACCCCAAAAGGATTACTGTTAAAAAAATCAATTGATAATATTGCCGATCTTTTGTATTTTGTTTGTGATGTTGTGGCTATGTTTATGTAACGTTGATTTCTTGACCCCCCACCCCCAAACTGACCGTTCGTGGTCAGCTTACGACCATATAACGTTGGATCATCGGTTCCCGTATGATCGCTTAAGTTAAGCAACGTCGAGAGTGGTCACCCTTCCAAAACAATAAAAATTAGTCCCCAAAAAGCTTGTATTGTACTGTACTATATGTCTAAGCTAGCTTAGAAGTAACACTATGCTCTAGTTAGGTTATAACGCAAACGCGTTTGCATTATAAACTAATTCGCAGGGATACACCATTTTATTACAGTAATAAAAACAGGCATATTACATCTATATTCATTATAAAAAAAGAAGGGTAATAAAAAATGTCTACTACCGTAAATTGGTAATACCGAAATCTAAAGGTTAAAAGCAGCTAAACCGGTTTATACTTCCTCTCTCATCAGAGTAAAAACTGAGAACCAAAAATGTGCATAGTGACTAAAAAAAATGAACAAACTCATTATACTTTTTGTTTTTATATAACATTAGTCTGGGGTTGTAGATTTTTATTCGTTTTGCACATTTGCTTTTCTCTTCAATTTTGCTGTAATGAAAGAGGACCTACACCCTTGTGCAAATTAACTGAAACAAAACGAAAAATGACGTTATTATTTACTTTTATTTTTCGTATTTTGAAACATGACCCAGTGCACATGTTAGTACTTTGTATGTCTATTCGACGAAGTCATTCCTCGATTGGATTTAAATCAGGAGAGTTTCCGAGCCAATCTATAGTACTTTAATTTGCTCACTGGTAAGGCCTGTCGGTGTGTTCGTACAGCGTTACAGTTTTCGTACGCTTCCTTGGAATAACGTCCATCGCGGAGAAGGGCCGGAGGACAACTAATCGACAGTCGAGACAATAGTGTACGGGCGTGATAAAAATCCGATGCAATCACGGATGACACAATATTTTTCAAGACCAAACAAATTCCATCATACACTCCGAAAATAGATTCATATTACTGCACACCACTGCAAATGACCTAATCTGGGGGAAAAAAATCGATTGCACTCTGTTACTCCAGTGGGTCGAAAACTGACCGTATGGTGAAAGAAAAGAAACTAAATTGGTTGCTTCAATTAATTGGCACAAGGCTGTATAAACCATTTTAGTTGTTTTTAATCGTTATATTTCGATATTACTAATTTACCGTAATAGATATTTTTGTTACCCCACTTTTTTGTTATGAATGTTCTTTTAATATTTTTGTTTTTATTGCTGTAATAAACCAATTCAAAATGAGTCACTCGAAGATACAGTGATGACAAGGAAGTCAAGATTTGTATTGACTCTAGTCTGTTTCAAATGTGACAGATGCTGGCAGTGAGATTCAACACAAATGATGAAAACATCAGTAGACATCTGGACAGCATCAGAAAAATATAAACATGAAGAAAATAAGCTAGGAACTCGGTAAATAGAACAAACAACCAAAAAAAAAGAAAATATGTTACGTAATTACCTTGAATAAATTCTTTTTTCAAGACATTTTTCTGGTGTTTTCATCATGCTAGTTAGAAACTCTATAAATTAGACGTAGAAGATTTAACAAAACGTCCGATTCGTGACGATTTTTAAAGATCATTTTAGACGTAAACAATAACAAAATGTATAGCATCATCAGGTTTTCCTAACTTAGAGGAGAGACTAGTCGATATCGCATAGCATGGTAAATTATGCTTTGACTAAAGTTGTTACCTATTCGTTAGTGATCAGACATTAAGTTGCTTAACCTGTGTTGATTTATCGAGTTTATAGTTAACGGCTAAATAACTGTGGCTTTAGTTTTCATCCACGAAGATCAATAAGATAAAACCTTAAACCTTATAGTAACTAATTTACTAGTACTGAAAACTAAACAAAATTTAAAAGAAAACCCCAAAAAACTGGAAAATATCGTTGAAAACAAAAAGAAGAGTACTCAATTGTTATATAAAACCAATACACATGTATGGCAGTGAATTTCCTCACAGATAATGATGAGACTTGAGGTTACGTGTCATATGTGATACACGCTTGGGAGATCATGTCTCTTTCGATTCATGACTGACTAGGCAGAAGATTTTTCCCGCAGTAGGTTGCTATTTCTTTCTGCGGTAGACTGGCTGCCAACCAAGGCTATAGAACCCAGTCTGTCCTGCTTTTTTATCCATCGCTGATGGGAAAAGTGATAGATTCATGACTTTCCCAAGGGTATTTGCGCGGGAGTAAATGCAACGAACTCGACTGGAATTCGAACTCGGTTCTCGAATTAAAAAAAAAAAAAAGAAATTAAATAATTTATATCGAGCCTTTCCAAGGTAAATAATAACTGAAATTGAAAAAAAAAAATTCTGTTGCATTTATAATTTTTATCAGAAAGTATCAACAATGGGTAGGGATTTAAGAATATAAAAAACGAAACACAAAAAAAATGATATCAGAAATGCCGGGTTACAATATCAACAATTATTTCAATGCGAAGATCAGTTACCAAACAACATTGACTGTAACCCTGACACTATTCTAAATGCAAAATAAAAAATAAAAAAATGCTTCAATGAAAATTAAATGGTTTAAATGTTATATATATATATATATATATATATATATATATATATATATATATATATGTGTGTGTGTGTGTGTGTGTGTGTGTGTGTGTGTGTGTGTGTGTGTGTCTGTGGATGACAATATATATGCTTCTGAAAAATTCATTTCAGTTGAGCTCTCTGGGGAGGAAGTGTGGGTTTGTAAACAGTGACTATTATGGCTAATAAAGACTCTTTTGGTAAATCAGATCGAGTTCTCTCAGTCACTGTGTTTATCCAAAAATAAATACGCTTAAATTCACCTTCATCTCTGCCGTGCGCCAACGGCTTAGTTAGTGGTAGAATCCCCGACTGACGGGTTTCGATCCTAGCTAGAGGCAACCGGACATCTAACCACACTGATGAGCAGTGATACAGCGAAACAGTCTGTTTGTGGATGACAATATATATATATATATATATATATATATATATATATATATATATATATATATATTGTTCCAAGCATTGACTCAATAAACCATTCCATACCAAATTTAGTAGAGGACAAAAGAGCTTGGGGTTGTTTGTTAGCGGCTCATCAACAACTCCTTATGAGTAGTTTAATGCTGAAATTTATTTTTGGGTGGTGGTGGGGGGAGGAGTATTAGTAATTTCAATTTCAAAAAAGGATATGTGGTAATTTTTTGTTTCCAAAATCGTATTTCTGGTATTTTTACTGTGGGAATCTATTTTCTATATTTTCATAGTGTTTTGACCCCAGTTTGGAGGTTAACTATTTGCCCATAGCTGGAATCCAAAAAGGTGATACCACCCTGGGAACAACAGCAATTAAGAGGTGGTTCTACGTTCCTCAAAGCCTGATCAGAGGACTTTGTTGACAGATATAGTTTATCATCATATCCAGGACGGATAAGCGATAAAGATACTGAACACAGAGGAGACTGCGCTAGAGATAGTTTCCCCCAACACAGCAAGTTGCTACAGAACAAAAATATTAACCTAAAACCTCGAGTCATGTACTTAAATATCCTTTGATATGGATTTTATGCATGGGACAAAAATCTTTTCAGTCGAACTTTTTGGACTGGCACTAAAGAATCACAAACAAAGGATTGTACAAAAGAACAGAAATCCCTTGAGTACTTTCAACAACAGCAATAACTAAAATGGATAGTACATATAACTCAAAGAGAAAATAATGACTACAGCTGTAGTACAGGTTCTGCCCCTGCGACCCTAACGAGTTACGGGCCACTTGAAACCCTTTTATATATATATAAATATATATATATATATATATATATATATATATATATATATATATATATATATATATGCAACAATCCTTCGTTTATGCATGTTTCATTAAAAACGACAGACAAGGTGTGTTAGGCTTTTATTTTTTTTGTGTTCGAACAAGAGCTTTCTTTTTTGGACAAAAAGTGTGTAAAAACTGTCCAAATGTTTTATAGTTCCGTGCGCTTTCGGCTAAACGATAATTCGATTTTTCAGCTTAATTGACTGTGTGCATTATGCGTATGATTTAGTGTGTTGTAGGGATGTTTTAATTTCCGAATATTGTTAGCAATATGCAAAATAATGTCAAAATAATTTTCGGACTTTGTCCATTTCATATAATTTCTTTACATTTGGATACGCCTCGAGCAGATATGAATGTATGAATATATGAGAGAAAATCATGCAGTATTTTTTAAAAACAGTAAAATCGACCTTGCTAACTGATACGCTCCTCAGTGGTCATATATATATATATATATATATATATATATATATATATATATATATATATATATATTAAAGAATAGAAATTCAAAATTACCCCAGCTATTCAAATGGGGTAAATTTGAATTTCTATTCTTTGTAATTTATATATATATGAAGAGTGAACATGTAATCCTGATGTGCTCACGAAATTACATAATAGGCATGACTGAACCAACATCACTCAGTTAAGGATAATCTTCTCCAAATTAATTCTCTCTCTCTCTGTATATATATATATATATATATATATATATATATATATATATATATATATATATATGTATGTGTGTGTGTGTGTGTGTGTGTGTGTGTGTGTGTGTGTGATGTGTGTGTGTATATGTGAAATGCCTCTGTTACAGTGTTTGCAAGAGTCTTCCTCAGCTGATGATGCTGAGATCAAATGTTGTTGCGGGATTGGAGCATCACTAACCCAACAGTATCTTACTGCATTACCAGATTGTATTAGTTATCTTTCACATGCATGCGTGCATAATCTGATGAGAGGTGTCAGTAAATAGTCGGGATTATCTCACTTTTACGAAGTGCAATTTTGTAAAAGTGACATAATCCCATTAAATGTGACAGAATGTCGACAAAAACTGAGTAGACAGAAAATCAGTGTTACTTACTTTTGCATGCTTTCCGATGTTTTATTGGTTTAGTGTGGTCTCGGTAGTAACGCTGGCGACAATAGTTGCAATTCCGTCCAGCAGTATTATGGCGACACTTAAGACACACCCCGCCACTCTTGAAACCGGATAAGGTGTAAATTTCCATGTTAAAGTGACACTGGCGTGCGTGTAGGTTGCATTTGCACACTGAAAGAAAACACGAAAAAGGAACTCTTCAGTACCAAAGCATATAAATAAGGTTTAGCATTTATAATATGAACAAAAAAAAATAATAGAGATAGCTAATGTGTTATGGTAACAAGCAGATAACAAAATTGACGCAACGTTTGTCAATTCCTGCAAAGAGAATCAATGAACCTAGTTTTGATAAACGCTAGAATTAATTTTAATATTGCTAGAATCATAATCTATATAACTTGAGATCACACTGGTATTTTTTAAAAAAATAAATACGTCTGTATTTTCATCCATTCTAGGAATTTAGCAACTTGAAAGAGTAAAGATTATTTGGCAAAGTTAGACCTGGGTGTCCGAAAAAAAAGTGTTAAAAGGACGGGGTTTTCATTGACATCTCTATTATTTTAACTACTTTCGATGTTTGTTGTTTTAAATAGTGATGATTAGAAGTTTAATGAAACCTAAACATATGATGTAAGTGAATTTATTCTTGTTATTTTTTGTTCTTGAGAATTTACAACAGAAATATTAAACACTATTTATTTATTAGATTGTTTATTTAGAAGAAGAATTTTAGATTTACAACATTAAAAACTTATGCAATTGAAACTAACGCAACACAATATTTTATCATTTTCCGATTTATAAAGAAATAAATATGAAAATATTTTTTATTCACCATTTCATAAACATTTACTAAATAAATAAAATGTTTGAATTAATTATAAGAAAATCTTTATTATTTACCATTTTATAGATTTTGTTATGGGGTTTTATCTCCAAAACACTAAGAGAAGTTCGATAACAAACAAACAGAGGCTACAACTTTATATATATAGATGTGAATCAATTATAAAGAAATCCTTATTATTTACCATTTAATAAAGTTCAAATCGATTAGTAATTAGCCGATATTTTGGCAATCATTCCAATAAAGAATATGATAAATAGTGTTTATTGATTTTTTGTCAATCCTCAAGAACAAAGAAAGTGTATAAATTCACTTTTGTACGGTTTGGTTTTATTACGATTCAAATCATTGCTTTTTAAAAGAATAAACATTGCTGAGGAGTGAAGGTAGTTAAAATAATAGCGGTGTCAAGGGAAAAACCGTGCTTTTGATACTCCATTTTTTTTTCGGGCACGAAGGTTTAAATTTGCCAATTATTTATTATTGAAAGAGTAAATTCTAACAAGAGAGAAAAAAGCTCTCCCACCAAAAATAAAAAATGAAAAATTAAAAAAAAAAAATACACTGTATCAGATTTTATTCTACAAATTAATGTTTCCTTAATAATTTCAAATAATTAGCCTAATGTCGGTAGCATTTTCAGGATTTACTTCTATTTATATGAGTAATATATCATGTGAGTTTAAGCTTGTAATTATCTAACTTTATTTCAAAAAAATATTGGCAATAACTTGTTCTGGGAGTATCGGGTTTTATTATAAAAACAAATAAATTGAAACATTTTTTTTACATAAAGTAAATAAATCCAAAATATATAAGCTATAGAAACGTGTATTTGAGTAACCCAATAGGCCATAGGCCTGGATAAGATATTACTTTATTATGTTATATGCTATAATGAGTCCATTAATATGAGTGAAGTTATTCATTTTCTTTGTTCTTGAGAATTGACAACAAAAATAAAATAAAAAAAAACGCTATTTATTATATTGCATATTGGAATGGTTGGCAAAATATCGGCTAATTGCCAATCGATTTGAACTGTATAAAATGGTAAATAATAAGGATTTCTTTTACAGTTGGTCCATCATATATATATATATATATATATATATATATATATATATATATATATATATATATAAAGTTGTAGCCTCTGTCTGTCTGTTTGTTATCGAATTCCTAGGGTTTTGGAGATAGACCCCCATAAAAATATATATTCTGAAACTACATAACCCAGGGTACTTAGATAAGTATATTTCATTTTGATCAAAGACATACCCACAAGTCTAATTTTAATTTTGACCTTATGTTCCTTGTCCTTAATTTTCAGAAAAGAGGTAATAATTTGATACTAAATTTCCTTAAAAATCATTTAATCACTAGTTACTTACTATCGCCTGGCCAGAAGAAGTACAATCAAAGTATTGAAACAAGAAAGATTTTGTATAGCGATTTCAATATGTTTTTATTATAATCTCTTATAATACTACTACTACTACTAATAATAATAATAATGAATAAATTTCTCTCTCTCTCTCTCTCTCTCTATATATATATATATATATATATATATATATAGTGTAAACCGGATATAAGAGAGTTGTCGGGACCGGAGAAGAAGTCTCTTATATCCGGGTTTCTCTTATAACCGGATTTCTCTTATATCCTTGTTACACTGTATATATATATATATATATATATATATATATATATATATATGACGTCATATATTATGAAATAGACTAAGTTCAATGCATAATCTCTATGAAATTTCTCGGACATTCAGACCGGTAAATGTTATTAATACTGTTAATTATAAACAGAGCATTTATTTAAATGTTTGTATCTATAAAATAACGTATAATATATATATATATATATATATATATATATATATATATATATATATATATATATATATATTTTCATTTGGTAAAATATCAGTTCATGTAAATAGAAATATATATCAATTTAATTCTAAAAATAACACTAAATCAGAAATGACAATTTATATCAATAGAAGTATATACCAACTTAATTCTGTAAACCTTACCAACACGAAATGGTAAAATACCAACTTATATAAATATAAGGATATACCAATTTATTTCTAAAAATATTACCAACTCCGAATGGTAAAATGTCAATTTATATAAATAGAAGTATATATCAATTTAATTATGAAAATATTACTAAATCTGAATGGTAAAGTACCAATTTATATAAATAGAAGTATATTCTAAAAATGTTACTTCGGTTGGTATAATACTAATTTATATAAATATAAAAATACCAATATATAAAATAGCAAATTTGTTGCAAAAAACATTGACCAGCCTCTTAAAATTTGTCATTGTGTTATACTAATATTTGTTTTTCAAACACCAATTCTATTTGAATTTGTTCAAAATATCGCCTTTTCTTAATACTTAATACTTAATACTTGATACTTGATACTTAATACTTGATACTTGATACTTAATACTTGATACTTGATACTTGATACTTAATACTTGATACTTGATACTTAATACTTGATACTTGATACTTAATACTTGATACTTGATACTTGATACTTGATACTTGATACTTAATACTTGATACTTAATACTTAATACTTAATACTTAATACTTGATACTTGATACTTAATACTTAATACTTAATACTTGATACTTGATACTTAATACTTAATACTTAATACTTAATACTTAATACTTTTCTTAACACTGCCCTCTGACTTTACCGCTACTTCACCCATGCCCCCTCCTATTTACCTTTTAAATATTTTCTGTATTAATAAACGTATCCCGTTTATCCTCATAATATTCACTTTCTATCACTTCCACTTACTTCTATATCATACACCTCATTCATTATTGCCATTTTAACAGCAAAACATTATTTTGAGTGACTCTCTTATTGAGTGAATTTTAGTATGTGAAAAGCAAACTACAGTTCCAGTATTTTACGCTTTGTAAATGTAAACAAAATAAATTGACAGTGGTCAGGAATTAAGGCAGGTGTTACTAAGTGAATATGGTTATTGATATTATTATCATACAGTTATTACTCTTATTGCCGGGACGTTTGATTATTATTATTATTATTATTATTTTATTTCCTTTGATTTCTGGTGTGTACACATTTCGTTCCGGGTCCCGCCCAGAGACCTAAGGTTAGAAATGGCATCATGACATTTTCCACACACACACACACACACACACACACACACACACACACACACACACAGAGGCAAAAAAATTACATCCATAAAGCCCTTCGTAAGGTGTGGGCTGTACTCCTGAGAACAAATTTTTGTATTTCTGTAAGTCATGGACTTCCAGGAATCCCTTCAATTAGTCTACTGGAATCTTTTCCAACCAATCCGAGAACTCCAACTACAACAGGGATTGTTGATGTTCCCATGTGCCATATTTTTTAGATTTCGATTTCAAGGTCCTTGTATTTTGATAACTTTTTGAAAATCTTCAAAGATACATTGCAGTCTGCAGGGACTGCCATATCAATAAGGAGGCACTTGTTTTGTTTGTCTCTAATAATAATGTCTGGACGTTTAGCTTATTATTATTATTATGTTAGCAGAATATTTTTTCTTTTTTTTTTTGCTGTCGTTAATTATTATTGTTGGTCTATAGCCAAGTTAAACTAAAAACGGTTTTCATTTGATGCTCGAAGTGAAAACGGACATGATCAGACCCCGGATCACTGCTCGGGAACTTCAAGAGCTGGATGCAGATTGTGGTCTTGTGCCAGAGTAAGCAAGGCTCGGTAAATAATTACTCTTCTCCGAACTATTACTGTGGTCCTTATGACGGTTTTTGCAACTATCTTTCATTGTTGTCAGTATTACGTGTATCTTCAGACCAAAGGTAACTGGTGGCCATTATTAGGAATTGAGTAACAGCGACACCCTCTCCGGTATTCTTACAGTTTTCAGCATTTTTCCAGTCCCCTCAATAGAATATAAAGGGAATGAAGACAAGTTGACTCATCCTCATTCTCTTCATATTCCACTGGTAAGGAAGAAGTTCTACTCTGCTAACTTCTTCTCTAGAACTGTTGCATTGTAGAACAGACTCTTAAGAGTATGCACCCTCAATTGCTACAGTCTTAACCTTTTCAAGTTTAGGGTCAACAGTCAAATATCCTTCATATCCTTGTAATATGTGCATCTTGCTCTTTCTTTGTGTAACATTACAACAGCCTAATTTAATAACCCTCTACCTTGAGTGCCTTTTGAGCCTTGTAAAGAATATCGCATATTGTGTGGGATGCCACAACACGCATTAATAGTAATTAAGTTAGCTTAGCAATGTTACCCGGTCTTTTGAACAGGAGTAGAGGTTTGTCCACTGTTTCCTGTTTAGGATTGGGTTTTCCTGTTCTTTGTAATGTTTTTTCATTCTCGTTCATTCCGAGTAGTACCCCGCGTCTTAGTGGCATTATCGCTTTGCTTGGAGTGAATTGATTAAAAAAAATGTTTCATCATTGGGCACACCATACTTGTGAACATGTGCCAGACTAGCTAAAACTCTGTAAATATCTATATCATATAGATAATGTCTTCTGTAAGTTATTACCCCCCCCACACACTTTTTTACTACTTTTCTTATTTATTCCTTTATTAGGCTCACGCCTTTCTTTCTTTTTCTCGTCTCTCTCATTTTCGCTTAACAGTTCTTTATAAGATGTGCGGGTAGCATACCGGTTATCAATGCGGAACCGGCGAAGCGAGTTCCAATTCCGACCTAGTCTGTTGCGTTCACTTTAGCACTAAGGACTTTGCGAAACGCGCGAATTCATTTCACCGCTCCAGCTTTGGGTTAAATAGTAGGGTAGACTGGTTTTCCTACGTTGGCTAATCGAAGAAGCGTGGAGAAGTCAAAGGGAAATCAATCTAGTGTTTTCCCAGGAAGTCGTAGTAATTCATAGATAATAAAGTAAAATGATATATAGATTGATTGATTTGGTTTTTTTTTACGGCTTATCTACCTTTTGCACGTGCAAGAAAATATTTCTAGATAGTAAGACGTTTTTGGAGATAATAATGATTTACTGATACAAGTCCTACTAATTAACCCCTAGCTGGGGGAGAAGAGGTGAATTCATATCTTTCTTATCTGGTATTTACGCGTAAGTGAATATAACGAACCCGAATGGAATTGGAACTCGGCTCACCAATTTTCAATTTCGAACCGTTATCCCTTACATCGCCCTCACATCCGAGCTTATAGCACCTGGAATATGTGGAGAGCCGTGGTCAAAGAACATGATATTAAAAGTAGCATCAGTAAGAAAAGAGAATACATAGCGAATGCAGTCAAGCAGGAAAGCAACAGCAGAAAGAACATTAGCCGCTAGCTTCAGGATTTGCCTCATGAGACAATAGACGTGTGGAGCGATAAATAGGAACAGAAGAGGATATCCCTTGACATGGACAGCGGAACGGGATCAGTCCACCCCCCCCCTCGTAAATTAAATAAAAAATCCAATTCGAAATACCTTGAAAGTTACCCGGATCAAAAGACACCTGAAGAAGGCCGAAGATAACATCGTAATAATAAAACCGAGGATGAGAACATTATGCAAAGAGTGTAAATAAAAACAAAACAAAACAGTTATCATTAGCATAACTTGAATTCGCATCAAAATACCTAGATGCACAAACACCAAATACCGGCTAAAAAGTCTTCCTTTTTGTCCTAATCGTTTAACGCAACACAAAAATCTAAGCGCGACAAAGAAATGTATTGCAATTTAAATAAAAACTCTGTGAGAACAAAGGCTTTAGCAGGCGTTTTTGTAGGCGAGTTATCTTACTTATTATAAAACGCAAATTTTGTGTGTGTGTGTGTGTCTGTACGTTTATATATTGGATCGGATTTCCTACATTTTTCAACCGATTTCAACAAAACCTCACAGGACTACGTAAAATTACATTGCGGTGGTTCTGACAGCGCCAAAAATTGTAAAACACAATTGTTTTTGCATGAAATCAATTTGAAGACACGATAAAACACGATTCTGTCGCCAGAACAAAAGGGGGACAACTCATATCGAGTTAAAACCTAGGTTGTTGGTCTGTGTGTGTGTGTGTTCGTTTATATATGGGATTGGATTTCCTACATTTTTCAACCGATTTCAACAAAACTTCATTTTTTTTTTTTGGCAGGTAGTGTTTCGTATTGTCTTGCACACTTTTTTCTTTAATTTTACATTCAGAATGCTTTAAAAATTCCATTTACAAGACAATTGTTTATAATAAAATTCTATTCAATCGATAGACTTATAACGATTGAAAACAATCTTTTTGTTTGAGTTTGGGTTTGACAAATTCGTAAAAAAAAATAATTAAAACATGCGTGTCCGTCAACCTTAAACAATAATCTTTGTCAATTTTTTAGTCTTTATGATGGTCGATATTGATCTATCTCTTACTGTTACATTCCCGGGCAACGCCTGGCTCTACTGCTAGTTTGTTAATAAAAATTGCTGTTTTTTCCTTTTTTTTTTTTTTAAATAAAAATGTTTTATTTTCAAGTTATAAAAATGCGTGTCGATAATCATACTCTCTGGAATAATCATTTAAAAATGTTATTGTTGAATCGTTATGTTTCTTTTTTCGTAATAAATATTGTTTCAAAAACGCCTGATAATTATGCACCAACCCACTAGTTTATACGGAAAATAATATAACATCTTGGGAAACACATTAAAACACCAGGGCGCCTTGTCGTGATGTAGCATTTAGCAAGCCAGTGTGACATTTTATTACTTGTGAGTTCTATCCTCACTAGGTGCCTCATACGTTTGGCCTTGTACCAAAGCTACTATAAGCGCAAAAATAACAACAGAAAAAAAAATATTTTCTCAAGAACATACCTTAATTCCCCATGTATAATACGCCTTCATCCATAATACGCACACCTATAATTGTGCTGAAAGTGTGGTAAAATGCTTCTACTTACGCATAATACACAACCCCTGGTTTGGTAATCAAACCCTATAAATTGTACCTCTCCAATTTCATTACGGCCAGCCTTTTCTATTCTTAAAAAAAAATGGGTTTAAACAGAATAATATTATTTTAATTTAGTTTTATGATAATTCTTATTTTATTTTACGACAATTTTTTAAAGATTTTTTGTAGCTGTGCATAATGTGCACCCCTGATTTTGCTTATTTATTTTTTAGAAAGAAAATGCGTATTATTCATAGGGAATTACGGTAATTTATAAAGGACTGATTTTCTGTACGTCACACAATTTGTGTGTGTGTGTGATTTGCCTGCATGTATGTAATGTATATGCGAATGTGTCTGCTGTACGTAAATGACTTACATGTGCTTAGCTTGTGTCATTTAATGTACATACACTTACAATTTTACTGAGTTTGAACTAAGACATTGGAATAAAATTCCTCACTCCATACACAGTCTGGACTCACCTTACTCTAGGGTACTCAAATAAAATCATATATTTGAAGACAAGAAAAAGTCAATTTTTTAAAGCCGAGAATATAGGATTTTATTGAACTTTTCGAAAACTATTCGGCAATAAACAGAATTATTTTTCAAAGTTTTTCAGTCTTCTTTTTGAATCAAAATACACATACGCAAATGCAAACTTACTCTCACGTGCAGTTTGAATTTAATTAAAATCTGTGTCGCAAGGGTTAATTTCCTGATCATAAAATGACTTTAAATGATCACAGATTTCATGGTAGGAAAACACTATTCGTAAAACTCTAGTGTTTTATGGTCGGAAAAAATTCTATTCGTATTAAAAATTTCAATTCAACACTGTCGGAATTTTATTCGTCGGAAGACCCTAAATATTTCAATAAGCAATAAAAGAATTAGGTTCAAACTAGACTTTTGTCATGGTTAATAAAGATTATTCTTGGCGGATGAATTCCATATGTGTTTCGTCCTGGGTATGACGATAAACTACAACCAGTAGCAATAGGTAGATTGGAGGTTTTGGGGATACTTATACCTCTTATCTATTGTTCTTCCCAGGTCCACCCTGACCGGGGTGATAGCACCTGTTAAAATACTAGGGATGGGCAAATAGGGACCCCCATCCAAACAAGAATCAACAGTAAATTTTTATAATAAAATTACCAACAGTACATTCTATGATCCACAAACTATATATCTAAAAACACCTTTTTCCCATGTAAGTATAAAAGTATGTACAAAATGTCTGCAGTTGGAAGCATAAATTACGTACTAAACATTTAGATTTCAGTATTAAATAACCCATAGAGCTGTTGATATGCCGCTAAACAAAATCAACCGACATCAATATATAAATGATTTTTTATTTGTTATAAATAAAATGCAGTCTTTATTTAACCCATAACTGAAATATATATATATAAAAAGAGGAAGAAAAAAACGCGAAATGTACGAAACAGAATCGGGGGGTAATTGAACTCGTCACGCCTAATTCATTTTCCATGACGATATCCATTACACCATCCACACCTCCAACCGTACATTTAACTACATGTAGATCTGTATTCTTTTCTCTTCAGATTACTTTTATTTTTTTTAGTAAAACTTTTTTTTTTCTATAAAACATTCTTTTCCTTTTTAATAGGCTTTTATATATTTTTTTCTTTTACATAGGTATGGATTATTATTTTACTTTCTCATTTTCATTTATCTAAAAGTTTGTTTTTTTTTCGATAAATCTGTTTCTTGTTCGATCCTTCATTTTCATTATTTTAAAATAGATTTTATTCGCGTTTTTTCTCTTCTACAATCCATTTTTAATTTTATGTAATTTTTTTTAATTTTCTTTTTTCTACAAACTTTTCCTTATATTTTCTATTAAGTAGATATTGTTATTTTCTCTTCTGTAAATCTTTTTCGACAAACTATTTTTTATTTTTATGCAAATATATAAATTTTTCTTTTTCTTTCTACAAACTTTTACTTTATTTCTTTTACATCAATTTTATTTGTCATTTTCCCTTCTACAAATCATATTTTTTTGTAAATCTTCTTTATAATTTTTTACTTGTTCTTCTTACAAAACATTATTATATTTTTTGTTACATACATCTTATTTTTTATTTAATTATCTCCAAATCCATATTAGTCATAGTTTTTATCAGTTCGCCCCAAGCAAGGCGATAATGCCACTAAGATGCAACGGGCTACAGAGAGTGAAAGAGAATGAGAAGGAACCGAAAACCCAATCCTAAATCCCTATTCCTGTTCAAAAAACTGGAAAGGAACGTGAACCGAACGATATGCGAACCTATCTACCGTATATACCTGAGTATAGTGCAAGATTTATTGATCAGTTTTTACGCAAAAAAATAGGGGGGGATCGCACTATACGCAGGTGTTTTTTTTTGTTTTTTTTGAAGAGGTTAAAAATCATGCATTTTCAGTAACGGGTTGCACTATACACAGGTAATTTTTTTCTTCTTTTAAAATTAATAAATTAATGTAAACACTTGGGAAACGAAAATGAATGCAAATTTGAGTAAGGAAAAATCTATTAATTGATCATTTACATGAAAAAGTCATGTTTTTCAATAAAAATCAAAAATTCAGGGGTCGAACTATATATGAAGTAGGGCTATACACAAGTATATACAATACAATATACACAATACAATATATACAATACAATATATACAATACAATATATAATTTACTTAATGATAAATAGTAAATGGAATTTCAGAGTTTAAGCGGAGACGTTAGAAGTACAGAATTAAAGTAGGCTCCAGAAGAAACGGAAAACCCAATCCTAAACAGGAAACAAATGAAAAACCTTTACTCTTGTTCAAACGAACGGGGAGGAGTGTGAACCGGGCGATAGGCAAACCTGTTTATCCATATTGAGGAAAAATAAAAAATAAATAAAAATAATAAATAGCAAATAAAATTTAACAGTTTTAGGCGGACACGTTAGACGTGTAGAGTTGAAGCAGAATGTAGAAGGAATCAGAAACCCAATTCTAAATAAAGGATAAACCTCTACTCCTGTTCAAACGACCGGGGAGGAGTGTGAACTGGACGTTAGGCAACGGGACGCAAAGTTTAAATAAAAGAAAAACGTCTCATTTGAAACAAAAATGGCAGTTCGTTGGGTTTAACCCTAGAGTTTCCGATGTAGACAACTTTTACTTTGACATGCTTATTTAGTTTTTTCACTGCAAAAAAAAAAAAACAGTTTTAAATCTTCCTCAATGAAAGAAATTGAATTAAATAAAGAAATACTCGATATCTAATCAGTTTAAACGCATAAACACGCAAACCAGGATACCTAAATCCTTTTTTTTTCTCTCACTATTCTTTATTTATTGAAGGGAGTTGTACACTTACATAAGGGAAAAGCTGTAGGTTTCAACAAACAGTCTTGGAAAGACATACCTACCTACCACCGTTATTCTATAGTATCGTTTCAATGCAAAAAAAGGCAATGAGAATAGTAAAGAAAATATTATGATAAAGACGTTGTTGAACAATGACATGGCAATGACGTCATCAAAGACTGTTTGGACAAAAAAAAGGTGCAGTATTTCACTGCAGCCTAACTATTATGAGCATAATCTGTTATGATAAAGAGGTAAGCATTAGTTACGTCTTTAAACAATTAAAGATCGTGACAAATTCTAGTTTGCAGACGATATTTTCTGGTAGAAGAAAAGAAAGCTAACAGCCAATAATAGAAAAAAAGCGTTCAAGTTTTAAAATATTCATGTAAATTTAAACGATATATTTCCACCATTTTGCTTACCAAAATGTCACCCTTCATTATTGATATATTTGTTTCATTTAGCGTTTTTTTCTAAGCTTATCTCTATCTATAAAAGACAGGATGTGTGTGTGTGTGTGTGTGTGTGTGTGTTTAACGAATGCACGGCCGCAATTTTCGACGGATTTGCACCAAAATTTACATGCACATGCTCCAAGTTAGCGGGAAGACCAAGACCGACTTTGCATTTCCGAACTCCCATCGATAGTGGAAATAATCAATTTTTTCATGCTTCTACGGCAGTTTTCATGTAGTTTGCGGCCATTTTGTACTGGCCAGAGTGAGAGCCTATAGCTGGCTGCCACGAATAGGCAGGAAGATTCTATTGGCCAGCATGAGAGCCAACAGCTGACTGACACGAATGTTAACTAGCATGCTAGCATGCAAAAAAAATCAATAGCTGCATTCGGCACAAGTGAGAAAAATTCAAATCTGCATGACACTTTACTCCAATTGGCTCATTCGCTTGCTTTTAAACTCAACGTTGATTGTGATTCCGCAGAACTGGGTTGGGTGTGAAAAAGTATTTGTTGTTAACATTCTTTTTTCATTCGGTTTTTCCAGTTACGTGTCCTTTTTAAAGCTGATCATTTTGTGTTCATTTTGTTTAGTTCTTTTTTCGTAACAGATTTAATGTTTAGTATAGAGCTTAGAAAAAATTCGCAGTGTGAGATAGGCAAGAAGTAAGGCATGTAGCAACATCAGCACGGCAAAGGGCACTCCTTGAAAGGCAAGGAAGGTCAAAAATATTTTAAGTCAAGTGATAGCGATTGCTGTATGAGTCGTATGATTTTTTAATCAAGCACGGGCAACGTCTGGCCATGCTGCTAGTCGTCAATAGGCCGAGGTGACAAATATGTGTATTGTAATATCTATCTTAATCGTTCCTCGTAATATGGATAATGAAAGGTTTTACCATCAATGATGAAGAGACTTTTTTTTTCTTTAAGCATTTCACCCCAAGCAAGGCGGGAGTGCCACTAACACGCAAGGGGTTACAGAGAGTGGGAGCAAGAGTAAAGAGACGTGATTGAGGAAAGGAAAGGATAAAGAGAAGGACGAGGAATTAGATCAAGACATCAGAAGACGTAGATTGACATAAATATATTATTAGTCTGTTAGCCTTTAAATTATTTGCTTGTGTTCGAGCCTAACAGCGAACGTCTTGAAAATTCTGAATGTATTTCTTGCTCGATCTTTCAATATATTTGTGAAATCCACGCTACCAGAAGACTTCAGTTCGTTACCTGTGGCATCCGTCTGGTAAGACCCACATCGAGATGGGAGGTTTCACTGACCCCTCATGAAACATCAGAAATGAGAGCGGGCCCCACCCTATCGCGAACTCTGCGCAACGATTAACTTAGTCTTATCACTGGCTTATTGGTTTCCCTGAGCCCCGTTTTACGATTCACCTATTTTTATTTCACTTTTTGTGCGTTTTAATGATATTAGCTGGCAGGCAGAAGCGCAATTTGACACCCGAAATTCGCACACAGTGACCTGAATTGACTAATTGAAGAACATAGATCACGTTAAAAAATGACAAAGCTAACGACGGTTTAGACGTGTGTGTAAATATATCGAAACGCAACTAAGAGAAGCTGTGTGTGTGTATCTCTGTGTGTGTGTGTAACTGCTAGATTTATTTGTTCTTTCACATATTTCTGTCATGCGGACACGGCACCTTCTCTGTTCGTGTGTGGCTCTTCCTCACTCCCATCCCTCGGTGCCACTATCAGCGAAAGTGTCATCGTCTCTGCTACGCGCACATGCCGTAAAAGAAGTAAGCTTTAATCTGCTTAGAATCTATTACTGATAAGGAATCTGTCACCCACCCACGACACCACAACATGGGACAATGTCATATTTCCAGAGCTAATTCTTTAAATCATCTTTGCTTAATCCCATCGAGAGAGCGATCGTGTACTATTAGACTGACATCTCATTATTCGCTGTGTAACTACAAGAAGTCAGTTGTCGGCAAATAATTGAGCCCAAAATGCAAAAATTACAAATTGGGGATATTAAAATCAAACAAGTATAAAAATGTAAATTTCTGGGCAGTGTTCTAACAGAGGACGGAAAGTGCAAAACTGAGATCCGAAGACGTATTGGGATGATATTGTAACCTAGGGAAGGTTATTGAATAGAATAATCAAACGAAGGTTGGTAATGAACGATAATACTTAGGACAAGAACAACACATATAAGATTCGCCAGCGGCGCGTAGAAGTAGTCACCTGCTAGAAGTGAGTGAAATGAATTCCACACTGAATCTCCAAATGCAGGATATCTAGCAACCGCCGCACGCGGCCAGATGTGACACAAGGTCGATTTTAATTTGGGGTGTCCAGGCCCGCAGGCTCGGGCAAAAATTCTCCGTAGACCCCGTATAAAATCGGGGTCGGGTAGCTGTTTCCGAGACGAGACTGCCCCGCGACATAGCTTCGTCTGGGGATCCTCTCTGCCCAGAGGCAGAGATTAACCACCAGAACTGGAGACGAATTTCCAACTGCAGACCAACATACAGTATTTACTACTGTATTTATGTCAATAGGGACATTGAACTGTTACGTGATATCTGTCCTATATAGCAATGAATGGTGGACAATCTCTCCAAAGATGAAGAGACTTAAAGCAACAGAAAAGTGGCTGTACAGATAGATGCTGAGGATATCATGAACCGAACATGTGAGCAATGATGAAAATGGAAATAAAAATGAAACTTATACTTAACATCAGGAAGAAGCAGTTGAAATTTCTAGTTCACGTAACGAGGAAGTAGGGCTTGGAAAATTTGATACTCTCAGGACAAATTGAGTATAGCGATTCAATACTTTAGTTACTGTAGTCTGTGTTGCTAATGATTCTGAATTTTGGTTATAATATATAATATTAGAAACATATAATTTATTATCATTAGAGACACAGAAAACAATTCAAGACGACTCTATATTAAAGGAATACTTCAACATACTACTTACGAGGTGTGGTGATTGTCTAAGCTCGGCTTAGATGATGCACAAGGCCGAAAGTAAATAGCACCCAGTGAGGACCGAACTCACTACTAAGTCGCAATGGTTCTAGCGAGACAAGCTTGCTAACCATTACACTACATCTAGGTGCCGAAATGAATTTCTAAGTGTAGCTTAGATTTGGCACAAGGCCGAAAGTAAATCGCACCCAGTCGTAATTGATCTAGCGAGACAAGATTATTAACTATTACATCACGTCGAGGTGCCTAAATTATTTTCTAAGTGCAATGTGGTACAAGGCTGAATGTGTGTTTGTACCCAATAAGGATCGAACTCACAACTCAGTCTTAACTGATCTAGCAAGACAAGTTTGCTAACCATTACAATACGTGCTATGTAATGCATAAGATATTTGCAGACTGCTTTGTGTTCTTTGTCAAGTGTAGTTATCTCTTTATTTAGTTTGTAAAAAAATATCCCATTCCATTTGCTTGAAATATTTTCATTTGCACAAAGTCTGAAACAATGAAGTCTGTTAAATGAGAAAAGAGTTAATTACACATCTGCTTAAGTACAGAGGTTGAATGTAACAGTATAGTTAACTTCAAGGCTGTAGGTTGGGGTTAGGAGATTTATCAACCATGATAATTTATTTATTTATTTTTTTAACACTGCAACTGTATAGTGTCTTATCGAAGCTTCTTTCGTTTGAAGAAATAATGAAGAGGAAGAGCGATGCAAATGGTTAAAAAGAAGAAAAACACATTACACGACAAGAATAGATAACGACAACAAAAAAGAGCAAAGGAAAGAAAAAACCGGGAAATACAAAGAGGGACAAGTGGAGACTAATAAATGAAAATATAAATAGACTTCGTTTTTGTTATTATAATAAGTTTGTTGGTTGGGAGAAAATAACTTAGACATTTTCGCTGAGAGACGTAGACACAACAAAGCGTAAAGAAAACCATTCTTTACTTCGTACTGTCAGGATGAATTATCTTCTATTGATAAGATCGGAAAACGATTATCTTTTTGAAGTACTCCATGTTGATTAGGTTGAGTCATTCTTTACTTAAGGAGTATATATATATATATATATATAAAGTTAAAGAGAAGAGAGAAGCCGCAAACGATATTGGTCATAATGTAGATTTTTAAAATATATATTATACTTTATTTCCCCTATTTTTGCTACACGTGGTTCAGAACTTGTGATCTCCATCAGGCAAAGACTGGTTATTTCCACTTATTATTAAAAGGAATTAATTTTCCTTATGTGGTCCGATGTTTAACCATTGTCCTTTGTATGGAGTAGTAATTCAATTTTTTTAGGACTTGTGGCAAAAATATTCTTATACTTAAGGGGTAATAAAAGAATTAGGATTGATCATGGAAAGGGCGACGGAAGGAGGTCTTTGTTCTTATCTTTTTATGACCCCTGTATCTTCTTAAACCTATCTCCATTTTGTGTATTGTGTGCATGTGTGTGTTTTGTTAGCATGTGTATATATTCCTTCTCCATTCATACATATTGTTTTATTATAACGAATTAGTGTATTATATATATATATATATATATATATATATTGTCAGCTGTCAATATAACTCATAATATCCTCGAACGCTTAGTGTTGGAGCGGGTAGAATGGAGATCAACGTGATTTAGTGGACTCAGCAGTTTTCACTCTGCTAATCTGAATCGTCTTCAAGAAGCGAGAGCAAGATCTAAAACGTCAGCCAATCTAACAGTGATCTTATCCCACAATCCTCACACTTGCTCCATATGTGGCCTCCTTTGTAAATCACTAGCGGGTCTTAAGTGCCACTTAAGATTATCACACAAATAACTGAATCAATTGGTTAAGTTGTCAGATTCTCATATGTCGAAACCGATATATATATATATATATATATATATATATATATTAATCAATTAAACGTTGCTTTTAATGTGTACCCATATTTGAGTAGACGCTCCGTTTATTTGTTATACAGGATATTTATTTAGTTTCGTCTACCGGCCTGAATAATTGAGAAAATCTTATTAAAGAAGAGATGCGCCCTCCACCAGAATTCGAACCTGCCTCCCCCTTAGCAAGAAAAACTGTCGTTAGATCCGACGTGCTTTAGACTTACTCGGCCACGAAGGGTCTCACCGATCAACCAAAGTTGAATAGCGCCTTTAAGCACAAATTTATTCAAATATTCTCGATATCTGCTTTGATCCACTATAAGAAATTTTGCTTCTTGCGTTTCATATACACGAAGTTACATAGCAATCTTCCATGCAAACAAAACGAACTATCATTGCTGCAATGTCTGCATAACCAATCTAAAACAAAAATTACCATCTTTGGTATATAATTATTTAATTTATTGTAATTTACTTGTAATCTCTGATGATAGCTTATGTAATCCGAAAGCTTAGACAGGATTAACAATAAAAAACATGTATTAACGTAGTGATTTTCTTTCGTGTTTCAGTGATAATGCTAAAAAGCTTATTCGACAATATGAAAGGAATTTGCTTAAAATAAATAGACAAAACTTGTCTATATTATTTAATAAAACATGCATTAATGAAAAATGCTGTCTAAATAGACACAATATATACATATATATGTTTATAATTTATCTAATCATATATACATATATATGATTAAATAAATTACAAACATTATGTCTGCTTATTTTTAGTATAATCCGATAATTACAATGAAATGATGTAAGAAATGCACTGTAACAGTTTTCACGCTTTAATGCGCGCTTGACCATGACATGCCAACATAAAAGAAAAAAATACACTGTGGATAATTTTTTCATCTTCTTATGAACGCTAAAGCATAACTGCCAACCGTTGTATTTAAACGCAAAAAGTAAAAATTCAGTAATAGATAGCTACACATAGTTTTTGCTTTACCACTTGTACCCCTGATGATGATCTCTGTAAGAGGGGAAAATACTTGGGAAATAAAAGTGATTTTCACTGTTATAGTGAATATGAAATAATTATGCTAAAAATAAGCAAACATAGTGTTTGTAATTTATTTAATCAGACATGCCTAAAAGAGAATTTGCTGAAATACACACACACACACACACACACATATATATATATATATATGTGTGTGTGTGTGTGTGTGACACAGAGAGAGAGAGAGAGAGAGAGAGATAGAGAGAGAAAGAGAAAGAGAGAGAGAAAATGAACAGGACTTAGTTTGCTGTGTTAGTCTTGAGTGGGGTACGGATTAGCGGGTTGCGTCAGCGAGTGACATAATATCCGGAAAGTATATAATTGCGATTTCAGCACTCTGCAAGCATTATATGTTTGGTTGTTGTTGCTGTTGTTGTTTTTTAACAGCTCCTCAATTTTAGGCCGTTAAGCTATGGCTACAGACCAAGGAACCAGCTTGAGGTTTCTGATCCAGCTTAGTCTAAGACGGGACACGCGTTAAGAACACAACCCAATCGCCATTTCGCAGTCAGCGACTTACATTTTACATTTACCAAAAAAGAAATGGCTTAGAGACTCTTAGTAATCACACAGAGGTGTCACAAAATAAAATGAACTCTTTAAAATAGACTTTTGAGGATTAATTTTGCAAAATCGTGTTATTTTTCTTCATTTTTTCATCAAATAATTATTTAAATTGTCATTTTTCTGATTGATCCGTTTTCTACGGCATATCAACCTTTTTTATTTAAAGCCATAAAATATTTTTAGATTGTGAGAATTTTTTTTAAGATAATAATGGTTTAGTGATACACGTCAAACTAATTAACCCATAGCTGGGGGAGAAGAGGTGGATTCATACATTTCCTAAGGGGATTTCCACGTAAGTGAATCCAATGAATCCAACTGGAATCGGAACTCAGCTATCTGATCTCTAATTCTAAGCAGTTAACCTTTACATCATCAGCACATCTAAGCTTACAAACCCTGGTATTCCCAAGCGGTCACTCATTTAGGTACTGTCAGGGCACCACGTTGCTTAACTTCGGTGATTGTTCGGGAATCGGTTATCATTTTTAAATAAATACAATAAAAGAGATAACGAAATATATATATTGTTTATATATCAGGAATAATTTTGGAGGAAAGATGTATGACAAAGTGGAAAAAGGTTTCTTGTGACGTGTTTTGTCTATTAGAGTTTCCTTGGACAAAGTTTTGTTTATGTTGATGAGACTGCACATGCGCATGTTTCCTTTAGGCACTTTGTGTCATATTCAGCATGAGTTCTCTGTATTCGGCTATTCCAAAAAGTGTGGTTGATTCTGCACAAACCTTCACCACTATAATCAAATTATATGTGCGGATAGACTGAGTGTTAGTTCCAAGAATTGAGCTGCTTGACCTTCATACGACGAAAACGACGGAAGAGTCCAGCAGCAGTGTATATATATATATATATATTATATATATATATGAACATTTTATTTTATATATATATATATATATATATATATATATATATATATATATATATATATATATATATATATATGTTAAACTAATGGATAGCAGCTCGCATTGAGGATTAGGACAGTTCGAATTCCAGTCTAGTTTCTTATATTCACTTAAGTTCTAATACCCTTGTAAGAGGTATGAATACATCTATTTTTTTTTTCGCACATGGGTAAATAGCAGGACAGTCTGGGTCATGTAGCCTTGCAATAAGGACAACTCTGAATTCAGAATCTGTGGAAAGTCGTTTAGGGACCGTTTTCTATACTGTGCACAACTTCTCTGTCTTCTGGTTTTCCCCCCAAAATGTGACTGTTTCTGCACAAGTCTTGACAACTCTAATCAAATGATATGTGCGGATAAACTGACTGTTTGTTCTAGGAACTAAGCCGCTTGACCCTCATACGACGAAAACGACGCTAGAGTCCAGTAGCAGTATATATATATATATATATATATATATATATATATATATATATATATAAGTGAACATAGAAGTCAACATATACCATCGACAGGCCTGACAATTGCATATAGTATCGTCAGACTGTCGCCTGCATCTTGCATGAATGTTCACTTTTATATTTACACACGCTCTATCTCTGATATCGAGCACTTTTATCCCATAAATATAGCACACCTTAAGACTATATTTTTTCATATATATATATATATATATATATATGTGTGTGTGTGTGTGTGTGTGTGTGTGTGTGTGTTACACATTACATGCAATGTTACTAAAACTGTGTTAAAAATTTCGACCATTGTTAAAATATAAAAGTTTGAAATTTTCGTATTTACGACTGCGACTGAAGAACAACAACTACAAAATGGCGACAGCGAATCCTACCTTGTCGTTACGAGACGGACTTAACCATAACATTGTGTTGAAAACTAAATACAGTATAAACACATTTTTCTCACTGTCTAGTTAATTCTTTGGTTTACTGTTGCGTCACAAAACAGTTTACAAATGCATTGGAGATTAAATTTCAAATGTCTGGGTTGACAATCTGATCTTTTTCAACTTGGATAAAATTACGACATAACTTCTTTAATCTATATACAAGTCCTGTTGAAACTGCGATATTCAGAGATCTTTGTATATTAATATTTGCATTATGAGCTTTTAAATACCCGATATACAAGAACATTTAGTATGAAGTGCTGAAAATGAGATTCAAAATTAAATATCCTGTCTAAATATTAATTTTAGGATGTCCAAGAAGTGTAACGGTAAACGGCTCTGAAAAAGAACTCGGCGAGTTGAGTTTGTTTTGCACAAATACTTTGGGAACAGAAAGCACAGTACGTCCTGCTATTTAACCCAGTTGTGGTTTAAATAGAAGGGCAGACCGAGGTCTCTAGTCTTAGTTGGCAACCGGTCTAGGAGAAGGATATCACTGAATTTAAACCCAGTTTTTGTGGTAATGGAGATATAGTTCTTACGACCTGTTTGGAAATCTGTTTATAGATGTCGACTCAATAAAAATACCCATCTCCCCAAACACCTGGGCTATTCGTGGGGATGATTCAGTTTGCAGAAATGCAAAACGTCTGTAATTAGCGTTCGTGGCTCAATCTGCCACAGTTGGAGAATAATATAATGTTGTTAGTATAGGGCGAACATTAGTTAAAAAAGAAAGAAGAAATGATAGATAATAAGTTGACCACTGCAGCGAAAAATTTTCTTCTCTATGTGCTGTATACCCTCAGGAGATAGGCAATCATGTAACAGATCAGTACTTTTTTCTTTGTTTCTAACGAAATTCTTTTTTTGTTTCTCAATACTCTGCTTAGCCCGTCCTGGATATGACGATAAACTACATCCGCGTCCTGGGTAAGACGATAAACTACGTCCAACAGCAAGGCCTCAGATCAGAAGGTTTGGGGGAACGTGGAAACACCTCTTAATTGCTAGTGTTCCCAGGTCCACCCTGACCCGGCGTGGTAGCACCAGTTAGGGTCCGAGCTACGGGCAAATAGTTAACACTTAAACTTGTGTAAAAATAGGTTTTAATACCAGAAATACTTTGTAATAAAAAAATTATTATCAGCAATAATTTTTGAAGGAAAAATTATTATCAGTAATACTTTTAAAAAAATACCAGTGATACAAACAGTTCTTTTAAAAAAAAAACTCTTTATGGAAATAAAACCATCTGAGATTGTAAATTTCCTAAAAGAAGTTGGATTGTACTAAAAAATATGAGTAATTGAAAAATGGTTAAAATATATATGTACAGTGTAACTCGGATATAAGAGACCCGGATATAAGAGAGATTTTCTCTGGTTCCAAATTAGAGCCTATACTTACCTAAACAAAATAGACCAAACCCGGATATAAGAGAAACCCGGATATAAGAGACTTTTTCTCCGGTCCCGACAACTCTCTTATATCCGGGTTACACTGAATATACATACACACATTTTTTTTTTACCAAACTATCGCTATGAAAATATTTCAAAAATTTTGTTGGCATTAAATGACCCACTGAAGTTTTGATATGCCATAAAACAAACCAACCAAACCAAATCCTGCTTAGCTTTTGGGATGTAGCATTGGTTCTTCAAATACGCCTTCGATTTTCCCGTGTCGCACTTTCAGTTTTCTGATAAATCACTTCCCAGATATTTAAATTTTTGTACTTGTTTGGTTTTTGTATCCCCGATTTGTAATTTGTATTTTGGGATTATCCTTTTGCTAACAACCATGCATTCTGTTTTCTTGTAGTTTTTGATTAGTCCTCGTTTTCCTTCGCTATATTACGACAGCCACCCAAGATAAATCTATAGATTTTTCTGACTCAACGAAGTTCATTTTTCTCCCTAGAAGCTTCATATACTACAAGACGTGAAATGGGCTCTTAAAATATGGACTCAATCAAATGATTTGATGGTTGCCAGACGTGCCCCAATGATAATCCCGTGTCAGCTGCACGCGTCTTTGGAGATATCTCACTTACACAAACAAACGCGCTTAAAACGAAAACATTAACGCGGATTACCCACACCCGATCGGTTGCTCTCCCATTGCGCGTACTACACTAGTGAAGTTGCTAACTGCAGAGCGTGGGTGGCAGTGCACCGTATATCACTCGGGCCGCCGCCTCCCGGCCCGAGGTCTTCGAATTCTGTTAGATTTGTAGACTTATGCGTTTAAGTTTTATTAGCATAGTCGGCTTGACTTCAGTGGATAAAATGAGACAGCTTTCATTAAGAAAATAAAAAGAGCAATATACCACCTCATATTTTCCTATTATATAGCAACAGGGTCCAAGAGCGACAACTAATTAGAATCAATATTAAAAATGAGCTCCAATCAGGTGTCAAGTGGGGCAATAAATAGCGTGTACATTTGAGCGCCTTCAAAATGAAACTGCTATCTATTAGACACCATTGAGAAGTATTTTTTGCCTTTCGCCATCAACTTTTTGCTCCAATTCTTTTGCTGCTCACAATTGTCGGAACTTGAAAAGCTCTATACTAGTGGAATGATTATATTGAGCCAACTTTTAGTTCTGTTGCTAGGAAAGTTAGTTCATTGTGTCGGGCAAGACACTTCTCGTTAGAAACCATCTTACACATTTATAAATCTACCATTCGTCAGTGCATATAATATTGCTGCCATATTTAGTCTAGAGCCCCGATTATATGTTTCGATATCCTCGACAAAATTCAATGGTCTGTAAATTTATTGGTTCTGGACTAGCATATCGACTTCCCGGTGTCTTTTCTATAAATATCCCCCATAAAAATTGTTCTAATGTGCTTTTCTTCTTCGTACCGCGATCGCATGAATTTAAGGATACTACAAAATTGACAGTTAGGTCTCACCGCTTTACTGTTGAAATAGCTATATGTAACCGTAAGTTCTATACTAATAGTTTCTTCTTTCCTACTACTCGCCTGTTGAATTCTCGCCCGCTTTCTTGCTTCCCTGCCACCTACGCTCTTCAAAATATTAAATACAGCGTCAATCGCCCTCATCTACCTTCCTGAATCCTGTTTTTTTATTGTCCTTTCTCCTGACTAGCCTCTTTTCCTTTTCTTTCACTCACCGTAAATCCTCGGGCCTTAGAAATATTATCGTTTTGCTTTGGGTGAAACAATTAAAAATAATAGGCAATTATGCATATTACATTTACAAATGAAGATGATCAATTGTTTTCAAGAAAGCTAAAATCTATTTGCTTCCAAGTTAAAACAACGCATATTAACTTGTCATTAGCCATAGGCATATGGCTAATTTGTCTTTACGACTTATCAACCCTTTGTAGATTATTTAAAGCTGAAACATATTCAGGATTGTAGAGGTTTTCTTACAACACTCGGTGTTCCCGTGCGGTTTTCCATCTAAATATTCATCATGCGCCTATTTATTATAAAAATACGCTAGACA
Source organism: Acanthosepion pharaonis (assembly GCA_903632075.3). Taxonomy (NCBI): domain Eukaryota; kingdom Metazoa; phylum Mollusca; class Cephalopoda; order Sepiida; family Sepiidae; genus Acanthosepion; species Acanthosepion pharaonis. Next base: position 899,995 of record CAHIKZ030004764.1, on the reverse strand, counting down.
GACTTTGCTCTCAATTAAAAAATAATGCGTTCGTCCCCCCACCCAAAAAAAAAAATAAATAAAAAAATAACGTATCATTGGATGATTAGGGTCAGTATTTGAAGATGTGTAAGAAACTGGCTCGTCTCATTTGAAAACGTTTCATGAATTTAACACCAAATAATTAAAAAGAAACGAAAGGTCTCATAAAAAAGAAATAAAATCGCAGAAGGTCTTAATTAAAAATTAACACGTTCTAATTAAGACTGCATATTAATTTCTTATTTGAACTCGGCTAAATTTCGTATTATTTGAAATTGCATTAATTGAAGCCTGGCAGCACACAGACGCACACACAGACACACATTTATATAACATAAGTAAATTAAGTATCAGAGCTCATTTCGAAATGCAGACACGAAGACAAATTCTTACTACGCTACCTACGAACACATCCCACTTCAATAAACAAATAAATAACATTCCATAATCTAAATCTAAAAAATTATTATAAATTACAAAATTTAGAACAGTTGACCCTAGCCATGAACTGGTTAAGATTATAATGATCGGGGAAACATCACCTTAGGAATCAGTTCAACAGGGCAGTGATTCACTGAAGAAGCTGTTCGAGTGGAACTTACTTCTCACCAGAGAATACAGTGGGAATGGGGGTGGTTTGCTACTATGTAAGTGGTATGGCGTGTTCTTGCCACGCAGATTAACGGAACCAGAGAATGTAGTTCGTCCGAACACTTTCCGTTCACGCTGGTTCCTAAACTGCGTGAATTTAAACGTGCTACTAGATTGGCATCTTGGTCCCAACCTTTCACTTTTGAAACGGCTAAATGTAGCTATCTCTTCTACTCCAACAGCATCTCGCAACTCCCATCAGTGGAACACTCTTCATATCGATTGCTTTCCTGATAGCTATGATCTTAAAATATTCAAATATAATGTCAATACATTCACTTACGTACTAATACCCTTCTTTCATGTATCGAAAAAAACCGTGTATCATGTATGGCACATAACGGACTGAATGTCAATCGACATCTTCTGATGTCTTGACCTTGATCACTGTCCTTCTCTTTATCTTTTACCCAAACACTCCTCTTTACTCTTACTCTCACTCTCTGTAACCCCTTGCGTGCGCGTGACACTCCCACCTTGCTTAGGGTGATTTACTTAATATATATATATATATATATATATATATATATATTATTATTATTATTATTATTATTATTTATTATAAGTTTATCATATAGACAAAAGCAGTTTAAATATCCTATAAATTTTTTCTACTTATATTTAATTTCTGAATCAAAACGTTTTTGTAAACTTGAATGACTAATATTTCCAACATACCAAGAAGAAATCACCATTTCTAAATTTATTAATTCACAAAACACTTTCATTGATTACAGAATTAGTAGTGATAACCCCAACATAAATATATGCAATTCAGTTTTAGCTTGATTTTTATAGTAAACCAAAAAGCATTCCCAATTACTACTATAACTATTCTTTCGAATTTATCCCTCTTACCTATTCCATTGTATTACTATCTCCTATTCCCACCTTTCCTCCCACACCCTTCACTCTTAGGACGCTTGAGAGATGATGTAGCTAAACATTTGACCGTGGCTATCGGCAAGGAATTTTCCCAGACTAGCCAGCATTCAACACCCCACCTATCCTTCGCCAAACTGCTGTCAACAAGCACTATTGTTTCACTCCGTCACCTTTTTTTAATGTATATTTTTCTTCTCCAACAAATGGAAAAAGGAAGTGACGTTTCACATACGGCTTGCCTACAAGCAGAATTGTTCATAAACATTTTCGTTTCTCAGCCGTCGAAGTGCAGTTGAAATGCACCGAAACGAAGTTGCATCTTTGTAGTGAGTAAACTGTTTGTCTATATGATAAAATTATAATAAATACTTATCGCTCTACTATCGACGTCTTTTACATTAATGCTGTGAACGTTAGAATTTATATATTACTTTCGTTCTCATTGCATCGGATATATATATATATATATATATATATATATATATATATATATATATATATATATAGTTATTTTATGTCGTACTTGAAATTTTAATTACAACAAAAAAGTCTCCTGAAATAAGCATGTATTTTTAAGACATTACATTGTATGTTTAAGTGTGCTTGTGTGAAACCTGTACTTTGTCAAAGAAGAAAATGACCTTTAATGGTTGGAACATTTTGCTTTAACGGTTCAGCTTTCATTTAAAATGGTTTATGAAGAATCTGTTAACTTTTTTTAGTGATGCTGATAATGACTGATTAAAATCTCTTGAGGAAGTTAAAAGGGAAACGATTATCCACTCCTATACGATTAACGCATTTAGCATCCAGCTTAAAATATAAAATCTTGACTTAGACAAGGAAGGTTATATGCTTGGCGTTTCTAGCTTTTTAAAAATATTTTTTCTTTCAAATATAAAAATAATTCATAAATTACTCTTATGTTAACTTGGGGCACATGTTTATTAATGGTGTTCCTATAAATTGGACCGATTTTCAATGTGAATTAAGTTTAAGCGTCTAAAGTTTTTTTTTCTTTTTCATTCAGATTTGGCGGGCATTTAGGCGATATTATTTTTCACATGTAATTACCATTACTTAAATAACATGATCCAATAAATAAATTTTAACCAATAACATTGATTTATTTACTACTGACTTTGATCCGTCTTAATGAATCACCCTTATATATAATCCGCCTTAATGAAACACAGTTTATTTCGATGCGCATTAGAAACGCTGGAGAGGCTAACATTACATTTACTACTATATACCAACACTTAGTGTTATATACTGACGCAGGAGGTGTTTTTGCTTATCTGGATATACTAGCAGTGCCCAAGAAAATGTCACGCCTTTCCTATTTGAATATTCCACTGAATAATAAATTCTTAATTATTGATTAGCTACTTACGAGTTTCACGTCTCTAATATATCCGTGGAAATTCTCCCCTTGCATCGAATAATCTTTGAGCTTAACAACTTTAACGAATTACTGCAATGGCAATCATAAGTATGAATGTAAGTCATTATATAAAGAAGGTACAAATGAAAAGATTCAAAATTGACAAGGTTTTCCATTTCACTGAAGCAGACGTTAAACGCATGGGAGCATTACGCCTCCTTTATCTTGCCTTTTTTTGTCTTATTATGTATGCTTTTTCTCTCACTAAAAGCAAGCCACATCTTTGATGTATGTCTTTCTTTTGTCTTTCCGCGCATTCAAAATGAAATGGTTCATTATTTATCTGCGGTAATGGCAGGGCATAATGTAGGTGATACAAGCAGAATTATGATAGGATTTGATATTTTTGAAAAGGCATATACAAATCAATTTTCAATCATGAGGATGACGTTATTAGCTGGATTTTGAGCTGAAATTTTCACTGTATAATGTTGGAGTTAGGTGATTCAGGGATAAATATTTAAGTTCATTGAAAAAATAAATAACTATTTTTTTTCTTTTAGTATTAGGTTATAGATGTATTGAATTTTGGCTGAGGTAGTTTGGACGTGTTCAGTTTGTACTAATGATATTAGGATAGGCACGAATACAAGTCTCCCTGTAGCATGTAATTCATTTTAACCTGTTATATTTTACATGGAGAGGAGATGGGCACCGCCAACCAAATAGCATTGTACTCTAACAAATTACTAGATGGGGTGTAAAACCTTAAAAATCTTTCAAGAAAAAGTCACAGTATTTGAATAGAAATATATTCATAATATTTTATATTTTACATTATTTTTACTCGCTAAAAATGATATACAAAATCATAAAAATATCCATAAATGATTTTTCCATCTGACCAGTTCTTTGAAAGAAATTGGTCAGAATCTAGGAAATGAATCGGGCTGATAACATTTTATCCACAATCCGTATATATATATATCTATATATATATATATATATATATATATATATATATATATATATATATATATATATATATATATATATATATATATATATATACATATATATGTATATATATATATATGTGTACATATATATATGTGTATATATATATGTATATATATATATGTATATGTATAATATATATATGTATATATATATATATATATATGTGCATATATATATATATATATATATATATATATATATATGAATTCACCCTAAGCAAGGCGATAATGCCGCTAAGACGCAAGGCGCTACTGGAAGTGAAAGAAAATAAGAAGACTTTCGAAGGAACCGAAACCCAACCCTAAACAAGAAACAAGGGGTAAACCCCTACTCCTGCTCAAAAGACACTAAGACAAAATTGTGTTCATCTGAAAATAAGTTTTCCACTTCTGAAGTGAGAAACGCTGAGGTACTGTACGATTTTTACTTACCTCTCTTGACGTTTACATCATAAAATTTAAAATTCGCGCTGTACATAAGCTTAGAGTTTTTCAATTCACAGGTAAAAAATAATCTTCAAATGAACACAACAATTTTGTCTTAGAAAAATGATGAACACAACAACAATATGATTTGACATTGTTCTTATGTCGACAGTACTCGGAATAAAATGAATATGTATCAACATGGTAAATTTTTTTCTTCTTTTAATAAGAATATCAAGACACTTGTCCATAATTATGAGAGGATTCTATTAAGAATAAGTAAACAAAACATGTCTAAATTATTTAAAAAGATAGTTCTTAAAACACGTTAAAACACGTTATATATATATATATGTGAATAATACATATATATATATATATATATATGTGTGTGTGTGTATATATATATATATATATATATATATTTAGTTAAAAGCTCTATATGTTATTTTTTACGTTTATTTTATTTTCATACGTGTATTGAGCACTTTTTATACTACTGTTTCCTGGTCCGATTCAACTCTGATCATTAACCTTTTACGTATATATATATATATATATATATATATATATATATATATATATATATATATGTATATATATATATATATATATATATATATATATATATATATATATATATAGAGATAGAGAGAGAGAGAGAGAGAGACTGAGAGAGAGAGACAGCAGTTCGCATATTATTTATTCATATTTTCATTCTAATGTTAAAATGTCTAGTTTCAATAGAAATTGATGTCTTTGTAATTCAGATGTTTAAAAAAAATATTTGTTAGAATATGTTATACTGAGAAGATTAAATAAAATCAAATATCAAAAAAAAATGTCCATTTTTAAAAACATCAAAGAATGTAAAATATGTAATAATAACTTCTTCTTTGAGAATGCTAATCCCGAAAAGACAACCATTAAAAATATTTTCAAATTTCAAGACTTATTTTTTTATTATTAAGATTTAAAGTGCGCCCTAGAGTTTTAGTTATTCTACAAGTGCACCCCGAATTAAAAAAAAAAAAGAGTTGAGAAACCCTGCTCTAGATTTTTGCTTTAACGCAACTACGTATTGATCTCTTTCTCACGTGCGTATTCTTATATTTCAAATCGAGCAAGCGTGGAGGACGAGCCTTTCGAATTTAGCCCAGCTAAACAGAAATATCCCCAAATGACAGTACGTCACGCTGACCGTTGTGTAAACAGCAGACGATAAACTCATCTTCGAATGGTAACAGAACAACAGTTCTGACAAATTGTGTAAACACGACGCAAAAGCGGCTCCCTTTGGAAAAAAAAAAGAATCCTGCAAATACAATAATAAGTCGGGCCTTGTATTTCGTTTCCAGCAAAGAAACCAGCGGAGCGCGTATTTGGGCCTTTTTTTTTTCCCGGAGACTGCACCAAATACCCAGAAACGAAAATAGAAATTTCTTTCTTCCAGACAGAATTGAAAGAATTTTCTTTTCTGTAAAATATGTCTAAATAATCGCAAATAAAAATATTAAATAAAAATATGTGAAATGATTAATATTTTCATCGATTACATAATATTAAAATAATATATAATATTAGCATATTTCAAATTGAGTGTTAAGGAAATCGTTTAAAATTTGCGTCACCGCCATAACTTTTCTGTCTTTTCTATAAATATTTTCATGGTAATTGTTCTAATGAGCTTTCCTCCTTGGTGCCTCGACTGCAGGAATTCAAGCGTACTACTGGATTGGCAAGTTGGTCTCATCGTTTTACTGTTGAAAGAGAAAAATGTAAGCGCAAGTTCTATTCCTATATTTCCTTTTCTCGCTCTTCTCACCTGTAGAATTCTCTTCAAGTTTCTTACTTCCCTTTCACGTACATTCTTCACAAATTTAAATGCAAATTCAATCCACCCCATCTTCTACCTTCCAGAATCCTGTCCTTTTATTGTCCTTTCTCATCACTAAAGTCTTCCCATTCTTCGCGCTCTCTGTAACCCACTGCGTCTTAGTGGCATTAACACCTTGAGTTGGGGCGAAATGATCAAAACAAAAATTGTAGAGGAAGAGTGTGATATTTATAGATGCAGACAGTGTAGACAGAGAAATCATTAATGAATGGTGATACACACACACACACACACACACACACACACACACACACACACACACATATATATATATATATATATATATATATATATAATGTATTAAATCATTAATTCAAATGCAGTAAATCATTATTCAAACATATATTGTAAAATACAACAGACAATGAAGGTCTATTTTGTTTGATCATGAGCCGTTCTAAACTTTGTATCTTTGCTTTAATTTAGGGAGAAAATAAAGGCAAAAATTGTCCAAAATTTGGATATTTTTTTATGCTGTTAAACACTCTGAAATTGGCCCATTGGAGCTGAAAGTTTAGATCAAGGAACAGCATAATAAAAAAAAAACATCCAAATGTTGGACAAGTTATGTCTTTATTTTCTCCCGAAATTAAGGCAAATATATGAAGTTTAGGAAAACTCACGATCAGCCATAATAGACATGCATTGTCAGTTATATTTAACAATATATGTTTGAATATATATATATATATATATATATATATATATATATATATAGATAGATATATAGATAGATAGATAGATAGATAGATAGATGATTTGAGCGTCCTTCCCGAATCACTGTGAACTTAGTCTGAAATCTAACGTGGCTTTGACAGTTTTAACTATATTTTGGAGTGGTCTTAAATTAAAATATATATATATATATATACATATATATATAAATCTAAGATTTTTTTTTTACTTCTGTTTAAAAATACATAAAAAAATAAAATCCTTACGTTTTTCTTGATAATATCTAACAGAGGACAAGACACGTTAGTAAAGTAAAGTTGTCCCTTGGCCTTTCTTTTCCTATATATTTTACATTATATATATATATATATATATATATATATATATATATATATATATATATATATATATATATATATATATATATATTATATACTCAATTTCACTACACACTTTAACAGACTTTAAGGTACTGCAAGAAAAATAGTTTTTAACCGCTCCAGTTGTATTACGTATTTATTGGTTGAGTAATATCGACAATTTCTTTCAGCTTATTTTATTCATTTTTAAAAATTTCTTAATTATTTGTTTTATATAATCATAATTAATTATTTGTTTTATATAATCATAATTATATAAGATATGAATAATATAATTAGAAATAGAAATCAGAACATCCAAGGTTTAAGGTCAAATACAAACTGAAATCTTCTGAAATCGAATGTAGCAAAATTCGAACTCGGGAAAAATAAATATGAACTTTGGTCAATTCACCGATTATATAAAACAACTAATTTGGCAATTTGAAAAATTTAATAAATAAATTTAGTGTATAAATATAAATAAATTTAGTGTGTAAATATAAAAGTGAACATAGAAGTCAACACTTAGAAGCGACAGGCTTTTCATGCAATCGTCAGGCCTGACGATTGCATATAGCATGAAACAGACTGTCGCCTCTAAGTGTTGACTTCTATGTTCACTTTTATGTTCACTTTATATATATATATATATATATATATATAAAACAATGAATACGCCCTCATTTTTGGACGCCACGGATAAATTAGTAGATATATAACGGAGACACACGATAAACAATATCCTGCCTATTGGAAATAACTGTAATTTAATTGACGCAAAAATCTGTCGTTTTCTTTTTATTGAGATACAACTCATATTTGTTACTATAAAGACAAACATAAAATCTTAGAACCTTTAATATTGCTTTCATTATAATTTATCATTTGTGGTTCTCGATCAAAATAAAGTAAACTTTGTAGATACTTTTATTGCTGACTTTATTATCGTTTCTATTGTTTCTCCTGTGTTAAGTACGCTTATCATTAAACAGTGTCATAGAGATTCGTTATCCTGGGTATGTCGATAAACTACATCTGCGTCCTGAGTAAGACAATAAACTCCGTCCAAAACAAGGCCTCTGGTAAGGAGGTTTTGTGGAGCATGGAACCACCTCTTAATTGCTGGTGTTCCCAGTTACATCCTAACCCAGGGTTGTAGCACCTGTTAGGATCCCAGCTATGGGCAAATAGTTAACCCCTAAACTGTGGTCAAAACATTATGAAAGTGTAAACATAGGTTTAATACCAGAAATTTTTTGTAAAAAATTATTAGCAGTAATATTTTTTTTATGAAAAATTATTACCAGCAATACATTTTTGAAAAAAAAAAAATAGCAGCAATAAAAACAATTGTCGGCATTAAATAACCCATTGAGGTTGATATGCCGTAAAACAAACCAAACCAAACCGAACATATTCGTCTCGGAGATGTGAGTGTTCGTTCGTGAAATGTGTTCGTTTCGTGGGCTCCACTATGGAAAACTTAGTAAACATCTACAAATATCTAAAGCAGGTGATGTCGAATGATTATATAATCTTTATGTTCCGTCCATTTGTCCGTTCGAGCAATTCAATTTTGGACACGTGTATTCTTTCCCGCTGCCGTCCAGGATGGAGAAGACAACTCTTTGGTGGAACAGATCAAGTTTCCTGATGTTGAGCTGTATAGAATTTTGGTCATGCAGCTATAAAATAGGCTGGATTGACTGACATTTTGTTGTTGTTGTTGTTGTTTTGTTTTTTCTTTTTTTACAGCTTAGCATCACATTGTGGGTTATTTTAAACCATATGTTTGCGAGTGAATATTGCATTAATTTTAAGAATAACAATGATTTTTCCAGATAAAAATCCAACTATTTAACCCAGAGATGGAGGGAGAGATGGCTTCATGCCTTTCTCAAGGATATTTGCTCGTAAGTGAATGTAACGAATTCGACTGGAATTCGAACTCGGTTCTTTGATTTCACATTCCGAGCCGTTTTCCTTTAGAAGACACGCACATTCCAAGGTGGGAATTACAACTGCTATGATCTTAAGTTGGTTCTATACGCTGTAATAATTATATCTGGTCAGTAAAAATAACAATAATTGGTTCTTTACGTCTGGGTTTTTGTTTTTTTTTACTACTAAATGTCGTCACCAACTTTTAGCTATTTATCAACATTTAAAAAATTCTATTATAGAACGAAATTTAAAAGACTATAAATTGTGGGGCAACCTTGTAACTCACCCACAAAAGTTTCCATCCCCATTTAATAGACTTCTCTCAAAAAGTTGACAAAAAAAAAATTCCCAAATAAACAAAATGTAAATATAGTATAAATATCTAGTTATAAATAAGCGCTGATCTATCGACACCGAACAGCATTTTGTTTAGTGCCGAAATACGTATATTTTATGTGAATCTATCAACAGCGAAGCACACACACACACATCCACACATACAGAGAGAGAGAGAGAGAGAGAGAGAGAGAGAGATAGAGACAGAGACAGAGACAGAGACTCAAAGTTTCTATGTTAAAAAAATATATTAATGTAAATAGTGCTTTTAAATGACAATGCTCATTCTCTTAAGGAAAGAAACGACCATAACAACAATACCCTCCAACCAAAGTCACAAGGTCAATTTAGTGAGAACGGGGACAAGAAAATCACATATGAAGAGAGAAAAAAAAATCTGTCTGGGAGATTATTTTGCATAATCAACTTTTAGTCGGCATTAATAAATGTAATATTAGCTTGAATCAAAACGCAGAATAGGTTCTTGATAATAGTAAACGTTTCCTTATGCGGAAACATTCGTTCACCGTGCAGCCAGTGCTACTCGAGTGACGCTTTACGGCAATCTCTGCCCATCAAGCTGAGATCAAAGTGTAGTATCTGCATTCAGATTTTATCACTCAATTTTGTTTCTTTCTTCGAACAGAATGCAACAAATAAATGAGGGATGACTCATTCACCAAAGATGGTGGGTCGGGGGAATATCGACGCCAGTGCAACGTTAGTTGCGGGACCGGGCAATCTTTTGTCTTGGCCCATGTGCACGAGTTTGGCCTCCACATTTTCAACTGGCCTATTGTAATATTAGACGTTTTCTTATGTGGAAACATTCGTTATTCATTAACCGTTCAGTCAATATTACTTGAGTTAAGGTTTTTGTCGCACACTGCCTTTGGACTAGGATCAGAGTGTAGTATCTGTTCTCATCTTTAATGGCAGTAATTATAATAGACGTTTCCTTATATGGAAACATTCGGAATTCATTGATCAAACAGTCAGTGCTAATTTCGAGTGAATTACTTAATTCTCTTAAAATATTTTTTTTCAAGAAAATAGGTTTCTCAAGTTCACTGTCATCAGCCCTTCCAGTATTGATGAGGGTTTCCTTCCTAACTTTTTGTTTGAAGTATTGTGGAACGTCAACATCTTGATTATGTTATTTTAGAGTTAATGTGCAATCCATTTTAGTTGTTTCTGCTGTTTGAAGTGCACAAGTGATGCCGTTTCTGTTATTTGCTAAAATTCTTTGTTTCTGATTCTATAGCGCCAGAGCACAAGGTTCGAAAAAGGTTGGTCCTTGCTAAGACCTACCGATTTAATTCGCTGAAAGCCATTTTTAACCATTGATCTGAGAAAGAGGTTTTATACAGCTGGCAGCTGAGATATTTCTGAACAGGTTTAATGCCATGCATGACATTCACATGAAACCATGGGTGAGATTAAAGAGAACGCGACTAAACTGCTCATAGTAATGATAATATTAGCCGTTTCCTTATAAGGAAACATTCGGCATTTATTGACTGAGCAGCCAGTACTAATGTCGGTTGAAATTTATATAATCTTTCTATAAAAAAATTTTTTTCAGTAAAATCAGTTTCTCAAATCCGCTGTTATCGCTCTCTCCAGTATTGATGGAGGTTTCCTTCCTAGCCTTTTGTTGTAAGTAGTGTGGAGGGTCAAGATCTTGATTCTGTCATTATATTCTCTTCAAGTTACACCCGTTTTAGTTGTTGCTACTGTCGAAAGTCTTCAAATGATGTGGTTTCTGTTACTTAGTACAGTTCTTTGTGATTTTGTAGCTAAGACCAACATATTTCATTCGCGTGAAGCCATTGGGGAGTGGGGGGGGAAATAAGCTGAATATGTCGTAAATGCAGAAAGAAATATTCAATATCTGAAAGATGGACAGAACACATTTTAAAATACAAGTTGTTTGGTCGAATGCAAGTGTCGAAGCCCACTTTTATGTATGATTAGTATAATCTTTACAGGTGTTTCACACTGATAGACTTTTGACTTAGTTAAGCTTTGTAAATACCTACGGCTACCACACCGTGGAACAATAGTTAACTATTCTACGATACTGAATACAATCTTCATGGGATGTGACAAACTTGGCTAATCTATAAACCAATAATTAAAGGCCGCAAAGTTTAGATGAGAAATAATGTTTTGACTTATTTATAGCAAGTACCTCTTCTTAAATGCACACAGACACACACGATTGTGCGTGTGTGTAAAATTGTTTAAAATTTCTATATTTATGGAGAAATACCGCACAGTATTAGCGACAGTGCATCTGCAGATATAAATAGTGCAGACAGTTTGTACTGTATGTTCATTGGCAGTTTCACGACTAAAGCGATCATAATCTGACAATTAAAAACGCAGTGTTGATTTCTATGTCCATACTGTTTATACATACATACATATTATGAAATGGACAAAATCCGATAATTATTTTAAGACATTTTTATGTTTATACATTCTTTTTTTATAGATACAAATATTTAAGTAAATGCTCTGTTTATTATAAACAGTATAAACAACATTTACCGGCCTGAATCTCCAAGAAATTGTCATAGAAAATATTCGTCCTCCGACATGGAAAATTGTAGTTTAAAAATAATAAAATCGCTCTTACTAACCGAGACGCTCCTCTGTGGCGAAATCGGTAAAAGCACCTAAATTCAGGCTATATGACTGGTCTATATAGGATACTGGTTCGATTCCTGGCGGAGGACGAATATTTTCTGTGAAAATTTCTCGGACATTCAGGTCGGTTAATACTGTTTATTATAAACAGCCTATTTACTTAAATATTTGTATCTATAAAAAGAATGTATAAATATAAAAATGTCTTTATATATCATTTTCGTTAAAGAAAACTGACAAGGTATTGCTATTAAGCTTTTTATTTAATCTTTCTTGTATTTATACAAGAGTTTTCTTTTCTAGACACAAAATGTGTAAAATCTGTCAAAACATTCCTATAACTTCAGATGAATTTTAAAATAAATTTTTACAGTCTATTTTATTTGAAACTGAAGTCTCAATGAATAGAATAAATAAATAAAATGAAAAATAAATAAAAAAAATAAAAAATAAATAAATAAAATGAAAATTAAATAAATAAATAAAATAATATCTCATTGAAGCATGAAGATACGACCTTATTGTTATAGACAAGGGAGTAGAAATTATCAAAGTATTGATTTTGTTGTTCGAAGAGTGATCCCCAAAGAAACTGAAAATATACAAAAATGTCACGTCTGGCTATGGAATTGAAGAAACTATAGAACATGAATGGTGAAATAATTCCTGCAGTAATGGATGCGCTTCGAACAACATCTAGAAAACTGAAAAAGACCAAAATTGTCGACCTCCAGAAAACTGCCATCATTTACTCTGCGAGGATTCCCCGAAAAGTTTTGGGTTGAGAGAAGTCTTGTTAGCATCATGCCTTGACATAGAATTTTCGTTGATTACGTCAATGTGCGACACAATAATAATAATAATAATCCATGTAGTTTCTTATTGACATGACAGTTCGTGCAAATTCTAACATATCTTTGAAGATCTTCAAAAAACTATTAAAATACAAGGCTCTTGAAATGGATATCTAAAAAATGAAGCACATGAGGACCTCAGTAATTCCAATTGTAGTTGGAGCCCATTTCTGATCTTGTCTGGCTGGAACCCGGATAAAAATGGCTATACAACAGAAATTAAAGAAAAAAAAATGATGAAAATTCCAAGGCCCAAAGTCTATTTCCGTATTCTTCGTGTATTGCTAACCTTTGGTATCTTAACTCTATACAATCGACTTCTTCTATGAAGAAATGGTAAAAAAAGTTTGATTACAAAGACAAAAAACAGCGTGTTATAGGAAAGTGTCATAAAGTTCTTTGCTTATTTCCGGTATATTTTGTTTGTTTTTTTTTGTTGCTAAACTTTTCTTTTTCTTTTTTTTTTTTTTTTCATTTTCAGAGTTTTCGCTGGACCATTTCAAGCATGTTTGTACTGTTAATTAATATAAGACTTTATAGAGAAGCCAGGCGTTACCGCTAAGTAAACATTGGACGCAAACAGGTGCCATACTCATCGCTGAAGTGTTATGTGATATCTAACACATTTTACGACTTCATCTATCCTCCCGGAAAAGAAAATCAAATCCTATATCAACAAAAAGACTTGGGTTAAATGGGGCTTCAAGCTGGAGCGTCGATATTGATGACGGAACGCCAATTCCTTTGAGAAATGTCTAAAAGCTAAGAGAATGTTAACTGTTAGAAAAAAAAAATCAACATAAAACCATAATCGAATTAAATTTGGTAAGAGTCAAGGCGGCAGTGATGTGATTCGACAAAAGGATGCTGAGAATACCATAGGGGCAACATAGGAGAAACGAAAAAGTTCTGAGGAAATGGAATCAAAACAGACGCTTAGAATCAGGAATCGTTTACATTTCTGAAACGCATAATGAAGAGAATTAATGAGGAAAGAGGGCATGGGGATTTTAACACACACAGGACATACTGACAGCAAGATCAGAGAAACAATGAGCAATACGATCTTGTATAAATGGGTGGTGGAGCAGGGTCTGGGAGTGATAATAAATGGATAAAAATTGCTTAGAGCTACGAACGATAGGCAGTTGGGGAGAGTCACGATTATCCACGTTCTGAAGGGACAGGGCGAATTCAAGAACCAATAATATTAACTTGAATGTTTATTATTAGTGGATGTAGGAATCTCAAGTTTTGACACATTTTTCTTCCATTTTAATTTCAATTGCTTTTTACTGTAGTCAGATCGTTCGTCTTCATCATATGTCTCTATGATTTAATTCCTAGCCTCTTAAATTCAAGACAAAATAATAATAATTTGTGTGTTGACACTCCGTTAGTATTGTGGGGTGTTGCAACAAACCACAAAGCGTTTTTCCATAGTATTTGGCAAGTGGCAAGTCAAATTTTCATGATTAGTCAAGTCGTTTTCTGACTACCTTTATCAACTTCAACTAGTTTCTTGTTTTAGTCATATTTGTGTGAGTTACATTTTTTTTTTTTTACTGAAAATAAAACCTATTTTTGCTAATTTTAATTTTTGAAATTTAAAATTCATTTTTAATATTGTCCTTTTAATTCGATTTTTGAAAATAAAACCTATTTTTTTTTACATTCTTATTTCTCCTATAAAAACTAAAAAGAATACTCAATACAAGGTATAACAACTAAATGATATTATCTATTATTTTAAATGCTACGTTTGAAAACCTCACAGTACTAATGCTATTACAATGCCCCACTGTTGTTACTTAAAATACAAAGGGACAGACCCGTAAAATTTATGGGCAAGCAGTCAACCGTAAAAAGACCTATATCTTTTTATGAATCATCTAATTGGGGAAAACTATCTGAATTTAAAATTATAATATTAAATTATACAAGCCATTATGTTAATCGACTGGGTGATTTTTTTCTTTATTTATAAAATCCAAATTACTATTATTTTTATCCTTTTTCGATGTCCTGTACGTCTTGTTAGAAGTGGTTCGCAATCATTTTTTGCACAGTTCACCATTTTCACCATAAGTCAGGATATCATTCCTCACCGTTCCAAGATTATCTGACTCAAAAGATGCATTCGAAATAATATGCATATAATATTGAAAATCTTCATTCTTTTCCATATTAGCACATACATATTTACATGGATAATTCCTTTTTATACAGGAGTCTTACACATTTAATAGCAATAGAAAATGATGGAATTCTAAACTTGAATCTTTTTTTTTCTATGTGCCGCCCTTTCAGGACGTAGGCGATTATGGTTCTCCACTTCCTCCTATCCCTTGTTCCTTCCCTCTGCCAACCCCCCAGACCACGTTCTGTCAACCACTTGCTTAAGGCCACTAAGTATGTTATGCGTTGTTTTCCTTTCTCTTTCTTTTCCTCTATTCGACCCGTGAGTATCAAATTCTCCAGGCCCTCTTTCCTCATTACGTGTTCCAGGAACTTCAGTTGCCTCTTCCTGATGTTAAGTATACGCCTCTTCCTTGTTTGCATCCTCTCTAAGACCTCATTGTTGCTCACACGCTCGTTCTATGATATCCTCAGCTGTAGAGCCACAGCTTCGTCGCCTTGAGTCTCTTCTTCATCTTTGAGGAAATCGTCCAACATTCACTGCCGTAAAGAAGGACAGATGTCACTTAACAACCTAATATACTTTTCTTTGTTACCAAAGAAATCCTCCTATCTCAAACATATACAGGAATTTTGTTTTAATTCGTAACTAATTATTAAATAAATAATCTGAAACCTGCTTCGATAAACAAACGTTCAACAGAATTGTAGGGTATTGTAATTCATTTAGAAAATGTTTCATAAAGGTCCAGGTATTTAAATCGATTTTATTGCGATAAGGATTACAGTCAATAAGAAACTTGTGAAAAAGTAAAAGATTTTCCATCGCCTCTGAAACCCTGAATTTCCTCCTAGTTGAGAAACCATGTGTTAGAAATTAATCGATGTATTTTTATCTTTCTGTACTGTAAAACAGTAATAAGTGTTAATAGAGGTGTGTGTGCGTGAGTCTGTCCACCCACGAGATTATATATGAATAACGAGGCGAATAAAAAGTGTATTTCAGTAAAAACAATGCGATAGTCTCATGAAAACCAGCTTTGTCTACAAATTCTGACGGCTACATAGTTGTAGACAGTAGTTTTTGAAAGTAAGAAATTAGATTCAGCTTGTTTCCTCGTGTTTAATGAAATAAGATCAGCCTAGACAAAATAGCTTCCGGCGTTTTTCTTTTTAGATATTTTCTTGCGATAATATTCTACACTGTTGTTGTTGTTGTTGTTCTTCTTCTTCTTCTTCTTGTTCTTGTTCTTCTTCTTCTTCTTCTTGTGCAGTTCGCATTCAGGGCATTGGCGACCATAATTTCCTGTCCTTTATAGCTCTTAGTAAATTTCGTCTTTTTGTTATCTCTCCTAAGCCCGATCCCACCTTCCATTTACTTAAGCTCGCTAGGTAGGTTACGCGCTGTTTTTCTTTGTCCTTCTTGTCGTCAAACTGTCCTGTGAGTGTCAAATTCTCCAGGCCCTCTTTCCGCATTATGTGCCCTAAAAATTTCAACTGTCTTTTTCTGATGTTAAGTGTTTCTTTTTTTGGTTTTTCTCTATATTTCTAGATGAGGTAACTATTTACACTACTGACATGATACATGACCCAGTGGATAAAAGTGTTGTTTGATTGAGCGAAAAATTGACTTGACCCAAAGAGTTGCGTGTTCAATCACTGGCCTCAACCGAGAGAACAAAAACTTGGAGTGTTATCAAGGCGAATTAACAAAAACTGAGATATTCAAAGGCATGGCATGTGGAATTAGAACAACCTACCCCCACCATCATGGACTAAATAAAGTGTTCGGTTCGAAATTTCTACAAATATCAGCTGAAGAAGGGAGGAGTGTACAACGGCCGAAGCATCGTGATATTAACAATAAAGATGAGGATAACAGTCCGCACAAAATAAAAAAAAATGTTTTTTTTAACATTTTCTCTAAAACTTCATTGATGCTCACATATTCAGCCCAAGGTATTATTAGCATTCTTCTCTAGAAGCACATTTCTATCAAATTTCTTCTTCATCTGTGTAGATACTATGAACAGAACATGTGAGAAACAACAAAGCTTTAGAAAAAATCGAAACAAAATGGCACTTATACTCCTAAGGTACAGTATGCGGAAAGAAGGCTTGTAAAATTTGACACTCACAAGATAAACTGAAGGCAAGAAGACAAAAGTAAGCAGCGCGTAAACTACCTGGTAAGCTTGTGCAAATGGTTGGCAGAACAGGGATTAGGAGAGATAGCAAAAATATAAACTTTTCTACGAGCTACAAAGAACAGGAAATCGTGGAGAGCCGTGATAGCCCATGCTCTATATAGTCATGCTCGCCGATACTCTATATAGCCAACCTTGTTAATTCCCAAACATGACAAGCAACATGTCTGGGTTATTTGAATTGCAACGATTGTTAATCAGTACACTTTACACGGAACACTAAGCAGGAGAAAATTTGAGATTTGCCTTACGGGTGCTTTCTTGAAACTCAACATATTCCCAGCTCGACTAGATTCTGATTGGTGCTTGTCGCGTACACGTCTTGACATTTAGTTCCCGCCAAAAAGTATCGTAATTGGAGATGCAGTATTTCCGGTGTCAGCAGACGATGGTGGGGCAAGGGTAGAACGAATTTATATTGAAAAAAAAATGGCGCAAATCTTTTTACGTCTTGATTTTATCAGTCCATGAAAGGCAGAAGGTAGACGTTAGAAAGCAGATATGAAATAAGACTGATGGCGAAAATAATAATTTTAATCTAGATTCATGCCATGTTATTTATATTTCTAAAATCAAGAAACGTTTCTGTAATGTAAATAAAATAAAGAAAGTAGTAAACGATATGATGTCGCAAAGAGTTTTTGTGCACGCACACGCATCGATATATATATATATATATATATATATAAGGATATTATATCGAAGGCATGTCAAAATTGCACAAAATTGCAGTCGTGTTTCGATGCGTTTTCAAATGCATCTCATATATATATATATATATATATATATATATATATATATATATATATATGAAGAAATATTAGTTTTATGGCATGCGAAAAGTGCATGTCAAAATTATAAAAGTGATTGAAGTCAACACACTACAAAATTGCTCTTAGCAGTCGACTGTTTCGATGCGTTTTATATAAATATATATATATGAAAATTTTATACCTCATCTGACGAAGTTAAATGACGAAATGCGTAACTATATATATATATATATATATATATATATATATATATATATATATATATATTGATAGACATATTTTCTGGATTTATCTGTATGAAGAAAAATAGTATTTTTATGGCATGCTATAATTTAATAATAATAATAATAATAACAATAAAATAATATTTTACATGGATGACTCAAAATTGTATCAAATGATGAGCTGGAAGGTCTTCTGCAAACTGTGCTTCATTGGAATGAAATATAAAATGTGCTAAAGCTACAGTTTTAACACTTCCTCTATTAGTTTAGACCCTGCTGTAAACAACAATAAAAGATTTAAACACACAGTACCTAGGTGAAATGACTGTTTCATACTAAATTAAAAACGCAATCATCAGAACAGAATTGCTCTTAGCCATCCCAGTGGTCCAACAGTTTCAACATCTTGAACTGGACTCTAAATGACATCAGACAAATGGATTCTAAAACAAAAAAGCTTCTTTCTAAGTATAATGTTCATCCAAAAGGCTGATGTAGACTCTATATATGGAAGAGGTCTTATTCATATATATATATATAACTTATAAACAACAAATGACTGGATGAAAAAATTTTAAACAACATGAAAACAGGAAAAAATATTCAATAATAAAAGAAGGCTTAAATATCATTTTTTAATCTAATGAAGTCCAACTATAAAAAGATATGAAAAAGAAAGCCAAAAAGCCCTGAACAGATGAAACAACGCTAACACAAACCTAAATTTTCCAGAACCATTTTAAAGTCATATGGTTCTCTGGATTA
Source organism: Acanthosepion pharaonis (assembly GCA_903632075.3). Classification (NCBI taxonomy): domain Eukaryota; kingdom Metazoa; phylum Mollusca; class Cephalopoda; order Sepiida; family Sepiidae; genus Acanthosepion; species Acanthosepion pharaonis. Next base: position 880,775 of record CAHIKZ030004764.1, on the reverse strand, counting down.
AACATTTACATATATATATATATATATATATATATATATATATATATATGAATATAAAAATCGACACGATAGAGTGGGCAATACTGTGTGTGTGTGTGAAACACTGGTTGAACATCGGCCAGAATTAGACATGATTTTCTATTTATACCATCCACACAGACAAATAGTTGAAGCAAATAGGCCGGACATTTCTGGAAAACCAGAAAAAAAACTTGCCTACTATTTATGGTAAGCGGATTTATATAGGTTTGAAAAACTATATCATGAAAGACCTGGAAATTGAAATAGAAAAAATAAATTGAAAAATAATAATAATAATATGCACTTGGAATTATAAAAAATGGAATAAACAACACATTGAAAGAATCCCTGGAAACCCCAGAAGAACATACAGAAAATTGTTCATGTAAGGAGAACTTTGTCTATGTAATGAGTTTCGTGCAATCACATCCTGCCTTTCAGACTTGAGGTAGTATGTCCATAGAGAAATCGTGATGATGATAATAATAATCAAATAATAATGAATAGTTAAGAATTTTCAATCACATCCACTTTTCAGATATGATGAACAAATTTATATATATATATATATATATATATATATATATATATATATATATATATATATATATATATAATATATATATATATATAAACAATATATAAACGATATATCAAGAATAATTTTAGGAAAAACTATGACAACGTGTAAAAATGCTCAGGTGACGCATTTCGTTTTTGTTAAAAAATAATGTGTCAGTTATTTTCGAGGTAAAAATAGGAAAGACGGCAAGTATGGCATTTCATTTTTAATGGACTAAAGTTTGAAATAAACACACACACACACATACATACATACATACACACACACACACATATATATATATATATATATATATATATATATATATATAAATATAATTTCTGTCAGATTTAATCCATTTCATTATATATATATATATATATATATATATATATATATATATATATATATATATAATGAAATGGATTAAATCCGACAGAAATTATATTAAATGTATTTCATATTTTAATTTTTTTAAGCATTTCACACCGAGCAAGGTGAGACAAAAACAAAAAATATACTATCTATCTATCTATATATGAGGTAATATCTAAACGCTTTAAGAATGTGAAAATAAAGTAACTAACATCTTTTTCTTCATTATCTCCTGCAAAATAGTACTTTGCTAATTATTTTGCTAACTAGATGCTAAAATACTGCTCTCCAACGGTTGAGGCAAAAGTCCGTACTATATGTTGTTCGCACGCTTTTCATATTCCCAAACGTTTGGGTACCATCTCACATGCACACACAGACACACACACAGACACACACACACACACATATATATATATATATATATGTATGTATGTATGTATATATATTAAGTGCTACCCGTGTATATAGGTGTGTGTGTGTGTCTGTGTTCAGAATTACTTAAATCCCTAAACGAATTTCATTAAGAACAGTTTCAATTACAAATTACTTAAAGTACTTGAATTAAGGATTTTGGAATGGTTGTAATGTTTGTGAAAGAGGAAGGGAGTGAAGAAATATATGCGTACGTGTGTGTCGACAGGTGTCGATGCTTCTCTAAGACCATATCAGCTTTACTACCAGTTCCTCCTGGCCAAATTACCAGCCACATGGTAGGCAGCAGAAGTGGCATTTTTGCTTGAGAAGAAACACGCCACCCGCAGAGCGTTCGGATGTGTTTATACACTTATACGCGCTTATAGAAAAAACAGTACTTTAAACGACACTGTGGGAATTTGGTTGAAAAATAATGCAAAATATAACACCAGAATTTAATTGGACTATCGAGTTTCCTTGGCAAGCCAATATGCAGCGCTCAATACGGCGATTTTGTTTACAAATGACCTGACATTTGAACCACGCTAACGTTACAGCTGTCTTCATTTTACTTTTAACGAAATAAATTTTTAAACTGTAAGTATGGATTTTCGAATTTTTTTTCAAGATTATGTGTTAAATGACAACGGGATATTTTTTTTTTTTTAAGAAAGAAAAGCCAGAAATAGGTTTTCACCTCCGTAGTAAAGTCTAAGAATAAAGTTTTCTGAGATCCCATGTTTGGAAGAGAAATATCGTATATACTCGTGTATAAACCGACTTCATGTATAGCGCGAACTGAATCCTTTTGCATGAAATTTAACCCTACCAGAAAAAAATTACCTGTGTATAGTGCAACCGGTCACCGAAAATGCATGATTTTAACCTTTTTAACAAAATTACCTGTGTATAGTGCGACCCTCTAGTTTTTGCGTTAAAAAAAAAACCAACAAAAACTGATAATAAAACTTGCACTCTACGGTAAGCAATGCTTTTTCCTGTACTCTTTAACGGAATTAATCAACAATACTCGAAATATATGATATTAATTATTTCCAACTCGTTTAGAATTATCATTTATCAAGCTTAGATTAGTCTGGCACAAGGCTGAAATTATGGAGTACCCAGAGAGGATCGAACTCATTACCTATTAATTATTATGTCTAAATGCTAAACATTACTCCACACGGAGACACTTATATGTTATATACCAATCTTAGCCAAATTTTGGCACAAAGCTAAATGAACACCCGGTGAGAATCTATCTCACTATACAATAATAATGGTCATCCAGACTTGCGTGGTAATCAGTGCTTCAATCAGTTTTTACGACGCGAAGCTAAGTTGATATACAAATTCTCAAGTGCCCCAACTCAGTGAGAATCGAACTCACTACAAAGTAGCAATGGGGAATTAAACGAACTCGCTCACCATTATCTAACAGAGATGTGCTCTAAATATTTACCAAGCTTAGTTTAATTTTGACACAAGGACACAAGAATAGGCACTCGGTGAGGATCAATATAGTAATGGTCATCTCGACTAGCTTGTTTGCCACTAACCTCGCCGAGGAGCCCAAAAATCGTTTGGAATTTATATTTAAAATTGAGCGTTCTTTAATATTGTCGATAATTTCATAAATGTTTATTAATGATGAAGCACTGCATATTTCTCCCATGTTCCCTCCGTGGTACTCTCAGTATCCTTCTGTAGAACCATATCTCTACTGCATCAAGTCTCTTCATCATTTGTAAGGAAATTGTTCAGCATTCACTGTCATATAGGAGGATTGATATTACATAGTAGTTCAGTATTTTCTTTGTTTATAACGAAAATTTCAAGTTTCTTATTACTTTGATTAACTTCTAAGATGCCTCTTTCACCATTTCATTGCACTTTCGAATTTCTCTGTCACATTTCCATCGTCTGTTAAAACATTTCCCAGATATTTAAATTTCTACACTTGCTTTGTTGTGAGATTCCCAGTTCGTAGCTCATATCTTGGATTGCAGCGTGTTGGTAACGACCGTAGATTATGTTTTTTTTTTTAATTGGTGGTTAGTCTTTTCATCCTGTCTTCATTTGATACTTTCTCAAAGATTTGCCCATCACTAATAATTTTTGGTAGAAACTTGTTGTTAGCATCACCTCGCTGCATTGGTTAAATAAATCTATTGAGAAGATACATTCTTGTCTTCCGCTTCTTTATATTTTTGTAATTGAACTAATATCTTCCTCTGCAAATCCATATAATAGGATACATCTATACGTTGATTGCTGATTAGTATATGTATTTATTTGTGAACTTTTGGCCCTGATGAAAGCGTAGTATCTGTTCCTACTTCTTTTGAGATGGGAGAAGACGCCCAGAGCCGGGGATTCCATTCCTACAGCAGCACATTCCTCATTGCACTAAAAGAGTTGGGGACGGTGTATTATCGAAGCCAGTGCGACAGTGGTCGCGGAAACTGGGCAATTGTTGTCCTTGGCACATATGCATGTGTACGTTCCCCACGTAAAAAAAAAACCTTGTGTCAAATCCTGCCATATTAAAGTGGTCAGATAATATACCAAGATATGTATTCTAGGGTACCTCATCATGGTGTAAGCGGTAGTGAGTTAATCTTGCCGTCCACTAATAAGTTACAAGTTCTATCCCCATCGGGTGCTCAAACGTGCGGCTTTGTGGCAATATTAAATTAAGCTAATTAAATGACTATTTTTCGAAGACACAATGTAATGGCTAACAAGCTTGTCTTGCAATCGTTACGATTGAGCTGAACCACTTATGCTTTTTGTCATAACTAAGCTACGTTTAGCAGATAATAACTCGAAGATTTTTCATGGCTAACGAGTTTAGGAAATCCTTGCTGTGGTCGAGTTGTTAGATGGTTAGCGTTCGAACCATGAGACCCAGATTCTCATTTCAACATTGTACGATTTGTCCACGATTCAAGCGTGCAGCACCATTTGTGAAGTGTATGAAAACCAAACCATGGGTTGACCAAAGTCTTGTGAGTGAAATTGGGTAGACAAAGCTGTTCAGATGTCGTCGCAGGTTGTGTTATCTCGAAGTCACAAGTTACGATAACAAAGAGTTTGCACTGGTCTTGTTCCACTGCTGATCACGTCAGAGCTCTGCAGCGTTGGAGGATAAACCACAGGCTGGCTCTCTTTGGGCGTTGAGGAAACAAATGCCTCTGAGCAGGCGTTCGAGCTAGCCACTTCATATGCGTATAAATGCGCGTCAGGTAATTGAGAACAAATTATCAAACAGAAAAAAAAATCAGTATAATTTCAAAAATATATTGCTAAAACATATTCAGCCTAGAAAGATGGGAAAATGGTCATTAAATAAAATGACCCCTAGTATTAAAGACACCCACGGGAGCAATTGCATGCCAGAAAGAAGTGGTTCTCGTTCCTGTTGGTTATCAAGTCTATAATAGCAAACTTCAACGAGTTCTTTGTGTACTGTGTCCATTAGTTGTTTGTTTTTTCTTCTTCTTTACGATACCCCAGACGTATTAGTCCAAGGGATTCGAATCATAGTTCAAAAGCCACATTTTGTGGTTGATATGCTCATTAAATTCTCAGCCAAACGTTACTGGGTCATATGGACCAGGTTAGTGGAAGTGGGTTCCTTTTGACGCAAATATAGCCACTCTGCAATCCAGAATTTGACTGCCCTGTTCAAGATTTTGGTGTAGCCAGTGGCATTGAATCCGAGATCCTGTGGGAGAAATGGTACGGTGTCATATAGCTCGCGTTACACACGACCTGCAGGACAATCCCTGATGGCATGAACTTAATACTCATCACCAAGGGTACCTGCGTGTGATCCACACAGAGCTACCTGCCATTCCGACAGTTCCTCTAGCCAACTTCAAGAAGCTATCTTTGATTCGCCGTTGTTGGCGACACAGGCCTCAAGTACTGAATGACTCTTCATTTCATGTTTCAGATTGGAATAGGCAATGTAAATTCTCTCGATAAGTCTGAAAGAGAAATGAGAATGTTAACATTTGTCGCATGCCGTGTAACATTCCGTTAGGTTGTCTTCTGTTTATGGCCTGTTAGTGGTGTGTTTTAAAATATCTGATGTTAAGCATAAGTTTTCCTTTCTGTTTATGTTTTCGCTAAAACTTCGTCGTTGCCCATGCTATCTTCAGCATCCTTCTGTAGAACCACATTTCTGTTGCTTAAAGTCCCTTCTTCATCTTTGAGGAGATTGTTTAGCATTCGCTGCCAAACAGAAGGACAGATATCAAGTAACAGTTCAGTACTCTTTTCTTTTTCCAATGAAATTTTTCTGTCTCTTAACTGCTTTAAATATTTCTCATAGATGTTCAGGTCATGGTGTTCGCAGCATCCGGTTTCTCAGTATAGGTGTCCTTTTCGTTTCTTTTTTAAGCTCCCTCATTTTTATTGAATAAGATTTATACTCGACATTAAATAACCCTCAAAATGTTGATGTGTCGTTAGATTAGCCAACTTAACCTAACCTATACTCTGAGGATCAAATAAAAACAATTATTCACATGTATTAAATGCAATTTTGATCCATATGTGTGGTTGGGTGAGTACACGTGTATGTCTGTGTAGAGTATGTCAAGTGTTTGATTTACTGATTTTTTATGGGTTATCAACCCTTTGCAGGCTATTTAAAACTGAAACATTTCGGGTATAAATTGTGTGCAAATATTGCATTAACGATTTTTAGGAGACAATAAAGATTTTTTTAAAGGCATGTTTTACAATTCAACCCCTTAGTTGGGGGAGAATAGTCGTATTTATACCTTATTCATCCCAAAGGGTATTTGCGTTTAAGTGAATGTAACGGACTCGATTGAAATTCGAACCCTGATCTCCGATTTCTCATACCTAGTCGGTATCCATTACACAACCCACACATCCACAGATGTCACTGGATCTAACCAACGCCTTTATCCACTGTGCTTTTATCCACTTTATCCTCAAGGACACATGGCACAGTGTATAAAGGCGTTGGTTAGATCCAGTGACAGGATCCAAAGAGTGTGAGTTCGGTACCTGGTTAAGGCAGTGGAGAACTTGGAGAAGGGAATTAACAGGAGATAACTGATAATCGACACCCATTAAATATGGCATGTGGAACTAGAACAGTCTACCCCAGTGAGCGAACTAAAGAGTTCAGTTCGACATTCCAACCACCTGAAGAAGTCCGGAGCGTACAACAGCTGAAACGTTGTAATAAATATGGCGACAAAGATGTGGACAATAGTCCGAATAATGTAAATAGTGTTCATAATACCTCATCTCAGAAATATAGACTGATAGTGAAAGGCCGAAACGTTGTAATAAATATGGCGACAAATATGTGGACAATAGTCCGAATAATGTAAATAGGATACATAATACCTCATCTCAGAAATATAGACAGATACTGAAAGGCCGAAACGTTGTAATAAATATGCCAACAAAGATGTTGACAATAGTCCGAATAATGTAAATAGCTTACATAATACCTCATCTCAGAAATATAGACTGATACTGAAAGCCAAATTGTTTTAGGAAAGTAAGAAATTATTGACAGTTCTATATAGAAAATGTCAAATCTCCGTTGTTCAAAATTATAAATCTCCTTTATCCAGAAAAGTGCAAACAAGTGTCAAAAAAAGGTAGACAACGGTCAGGGTCATACTTGAGTATTCAAGTATCCACCCAGACCGTGACACCTTTGGCGAGGTCTTACCTCTCTGCAGGAGATGCAGTTGGTGTCTTCTAAGTTCTGGCAATAGGGCAACTATCGTCATTATAATGTTAATAGAAATTCAGTCCGTAAATAGTTTAAATGAAGATGGATTGGTGAAATGAAATCTTATCTCAGGGGGAATGCAACACACTGCCAGATACTTTGAAAATATATGACCTTCTGTAAAAATTATCCAAATCTATGCGAAATATTAAAGGCAGTTAAGATACAAAAAATTTCGTTGGAATAAAAAAAGAAAGAGTACTGAAATGTTACGTGATATCTGACCTACTGTATAGCAGTGAATGCTGGACAATCTCCTCAAAAATGAAGAAGAGACTTGAAGCAACAGAAATGTAGTTCTACAGAAGGATGCTAAGGATACCATGGATCAATTATTTAAGCAACAACAAAGTTTTAGAGAAAATAAAAAAAGAAAAAAAAAAAACTTAATTCTTAACAGCGGGAAGCGACAGTTGAAATTTCTGGGATACGTAATGAGGAAGGAAGGCTTAGAAAATCTGATACTCACGGGACAGATAGAGGGAAAGAAGGACAGAAGAAAGCAGCACGCAATATACTTAATGAGTTTGAGTAAATGGATGGTAGAACGGGGTTTGGGAGAGAAATAACAAAAAGACAAAACTTGTTAAGAGCTACAAAGGAAAGAAAGATGTGGAGGACCACGATTGCTTACACCCCGAAGACTCACGGCACATAAAAGAAAAAGAAATAAAAAGATGTATGTTGCAATCACGTTTGGTGAGAATTTTTGCTTAAAACAGCGCATGCTTTCAGACAAGGTTTAAAATGGTTTGATATCATTTACAATTTTTGTTTTCTATTTTCTTTCTTTTTTTCATTTTCAGAAGGGTGGCGATATTGGTGTAATGACAAAGGTGCGAGGGTGTATGCTTTAAGAAAGCTTTATTCAACTGAGAATACAAGGTTTGTGTATAGTGTCCTTTTATAGTCCCAGTAAACAGAAACAGCTCTCTCAAAGAGGAGTGTGACAAAACAAGGGGAGACTACTCTTGATTATTCATAACAATTGGCTTGATTATATTTTGTCTTTTTAAAATCGATCTTTTTTTCTCTCTTTTAAAGGAACAATGTAATGATTATGCTGACGACTATCTTTTTTTAGTTAATATTCACGAGTGACATTTCTTTTTTGTAACATTCGAAATCGGCATTAATTGAGAAGAAACAATGCCTGTATACAAGTCCTGTACACAAAACACAGCTTTCTTAACGCTAAGTGTTTCCGCACAGTACAAATCCTCTTATTTACGGACTGCTTATTCGTCGGTTCCGAAGATCGAGACCAAACATCCAAAGCCATTATTCGGCTACTAAATAAATAAAAACAGCGGTTCTGGGCGAAATAGAATCGGCTCAAAAATAGTGTCACCCTTGGAAACTGTCGACAACAACTGTGCCCTATATTTCGACGGCTTCTAGATATGTTTGCCTAAAAGAGGCTAATGAAAAAGACAGCTGCCTTAGGCTACGTACTTCAACACCAGCGTCCGATTAAAAAAAATGAAAAAAAAAAAAAAAAATGAAACTTTTCTTTGAATTTTTATTTTTGTTTATTTATTTTTGTAGCTTTACTTGTCCAATCCGGCTTTTGTGTATGGCTATTTTTACATTGAACGTGGAATCATTTCGAAATATTCGTTGTGATTTAATTCGAAGTGTATAAACCTCAAGTATAAAAAAAATAAACATCTTTCATTTGGGCTTTTCAATTATTTACGCTATTTACATACGGACTATTGTCCTCATTTATTTATTTATTTAAATTCAAGGTTTGATATGAAGTAGGTTGTAGAAACTAACATATATCATGTTCTTTTTTTTTTTTTAATATATAACATTCTTAATGCGCAAAGGAGATTTCTGGAAGATTCAATAACATTGAAATATTTAAGCGAAGGAGAAAAAATAGGAAATAATAAATCTTAAAGAAAAATAATTGTGACAAAAAAAAAATTGATTACATAAAATTTATTGGTTCTTCCAGAAAGACTTATTCGTAAAAACAACGAAGAAAACTGTCTACAATAACCAAAGTTAAGCAATGGTCATTGCCTAGATGGGTGACCGTTTGTGAATACCAGGTGCTGTAAGCTTGGATATGCGGGTGGTGTCATGGATAACGGATTGGAATTGGAAATCGGAGAGCTGAGTCTCAATTCTAGTAGTGTTCGTTATATTCACTTGCAAATACCCTTGGGAAAGGTGTGAATCCAGCTCTTCTCCTCCTGGCTATAGGTTAATTAGTATTACATGTAAATCATTATTAGCTTCAAAAATATTCTTACAATTTAAAAATTTTCTCGTTTTACATAATCTGCAATGCGTTGATAAGCCGTAAAAAACGAATCAACCAAAATCAAAACTGTCTATTCATTCATGGAGAAAACATGATAATTCTTAGATAGTAAAGAAGAGGAATCTGATGGGGTTCATGATCGCCTATGATAATAAAAAAAATCAATTTATTACCGGATTTTTGTGTATTAAAACCTCAAATGAACTGATGAATTCACGTACTACTAAATAGTTTCTGCTTATACGTTATTTTAACAGATACAATTTAAGTAAATGCTCTGTTGTTTTTTTTTAGTTTTTTTTTAAATAAACGGTATTAATTACATTTACCGCCCTGAATGTTGGAGAAATTTCGTAGAAAATATGCGGTCTCCGATAGGAATCGAACCTGTATCCTATAGGGAAACCATCAATTGAAATAACGTGCCATTCAACTATAGAGGAAACGTCTGGTTCGTAAAGTCCGAAATATTGTTTATAAACAACAAATCTTCGACGATCTTTCCCGAAAGATCATCTCTGCAACGTAAACATTGACAATATCTGAAATAAATTAAGTAGCTGAGTGGTTTGTCTGACGATCGCAAGGGCGTGAAACCCAGGGTCACAAAATCACATCAATACAACCTTATATATATATATATATGTGTGTGTGTGTGTGTGTGTGTAACATTAGTTTATTCTTCTTTATGCGTCGTGCCCCTTTAAGACTTAAGCGATTCAGGTCCGCTATACATTCTTATCCTTTGTACCTCATAACAATGTTTGTTACCTTACTATACATCCCAATTCATGTCCTGCCAATCATTTGAACAAGCTTGTTATGTAGACTATTTGATATTCCCATCTAGTCTTCAAAATGTACAGTCAGCAGCAAATTCTCCAATGCTTCTTTTCTCATTATGTACCCTAGAAATTTCAGCTACCTCTTTTTGTTCTTTTTGTTTCCATTTTCCGTTGATCACATGTTCCGTCCTGGGTATTCTCAACATGCTACTGTAGAACCACGTCTCTTTTGTTTCAATTCCCCACTTCATCTTTGAAGAAATTGTTTAACATTCTGCTATATAGGAGGATTGATTTTATGTATCATTTCAGTACTCATTTTTTTTTTTTAAATTTAAAAAAAAATCTTTTTCTTAATACTTTGTTTAGCTTTTAGGTGTCGTTTTGCTTTTTACTGCGTCGCATTTTCGGCGTCTCCCAGCACACTTCCCAGATATTTAAATTTATTGAAATTATTCACTAAATAACTGAGAGAAAGGTAAAATTTCTCATTCTCAACATTGATTTATTTGTTTAGATTCAGGCTGCAAAATTATTTTT